>MU400571.1:0-242212 GCA_022578965.1 Xylaria sp. FL1777 | reverse complement strand
GGGGTGTGGTAGTGGCCCACTGATCAGTGGGCCACTACCACACCCCTCCGACAATCAGAATTTCAAGCTTTATTTATGAAAAAAAAGGCTGTATTATTATTATTATGGCTATAACACCCTTTATTTCCTTATGGTGAAATAGAAGGTTGTGATTGTGGTGTATTAAGTGTAATTAAGTGTGATTGTTGTAAAATAAATGGGAATTTACCCCACCTCTGGTCTAATTTTTTATTGTCGGAAGTATGTGGTAATGGCCCACCGTCTCAGTGGGTTCCCTCCGCACTGCGACTCGGGTCGAACTGGGATGGCCCTCTCATGTAGGGGGATTACAGTGCATTCATGCCGAGAACCCTCACTTAGCTAAGCAGTCTCGGTCCAGGTCCAGACCTTGGTTAGCGTATTGCTCTCTCTACTTACGCAGTAGTGGCCATGAATGAGGGTCTGAGCTAGACGGTGCTCCCCCGCACCAACGCCTTTCGACTCGTAGCCCGGTAATTTTCGGTGAATTCATCAGGTCGTAAGTATACCAAGAATCCGTAGAACCGAGAAAACTCCAGGTTTCCGACCAAAACATGCCTTTCGAGGCAATGACATCACTTGTGGCCGAGATTGCCAAACCAATGAGCCTGCTGCTTTTCATTCTCGAATCCATCATGCAGCATTTACATCCGCGGCAGTGGAAAAGTGCAGCATATCTACTATACACGTACGTAGGTAAGTCGTATTAAATTAGTAAAACTAAGAATAACGCTTTACGCACCAAACTGCATGGCGTTTTACCCCCAATGAGTCAGCCACGGCCTCCCTACAGAGTGTAGTGTTCGATATCGCTCCGCATAAAGTTCGACGTTGGGATCACCAATACCGCCAAGGCCACGCCGGCACCGGCGCCTAAAGTTGTAAGCACTACGATGACTGCATGATGTGAAGTCATTTTCTCCCTCCTCATCATCCCCAGCCTTTACGGTTTATAGCCTATAGCATGCCTCAACAAAGTAATACGCTTAACTACTATTTGAGCGAGACTAGTATTTGGTCAGATACTACATAGCACCTCCTTTTGAATCATCCCAAATGGCATTCCCGGTTCTGCATGAAGTCACCCAATCCCCTTAACCTGTTTACGATCTACTATCGCATTGTTTAGTATTGTCGTCCTATTGCCTTGATCTGTGATTTTCTTATCTTGATAAAGCTATAGTAATTATGTGAGAATTTTACCTTCTAAATCAACTTATCTTTGTTATAACTTCCCGGGTGTATTTTTTGGCCTAAGAGTAAGACGGGCTGGGCTGGCTTTTCTATGCTTTTAGATGGACCGCTGTTACACGCGTTAAACTCGACGAGACACCTAGACCGAGCTACGCTGAACTAAGATTGTTCAGAAGTGAAGCTTTTCGGCCCTCGCTTATCTGAGACATATTGGCGGACCCCGGAGGTTAGGACAGCCACCAAACCCGGCGCAAAAGTATGGACCTTAGCAGCCATAACATCTGAATAGAGAGTTGCAAGCCGTCACAGCAGCCCTTATTAACCGCCGACCTCATCACCAAGCAGCCTAGGTACCTCAATTGTCAACCAATATCACATGGCACGAATCTCAAGTCGGTGATTGGGGAATGGGATGAAAATAGGGTTGCTTCTTTTCGAGAGAGGAACATTTTAAGAGAGTGTTTCGAGGATAGACTTGTAGGAATTGTGAGTATCGACCAGAAGGTGATGACCGCTACACTAGAATCAACCCGCCTCCCTATTCCAAGTATTGAACTGGATAAGAAATACTGGTGACTATGCCATATATTTCATAGGCCCGTCGTAACATTTAGAGTCTCATATCGTATAATCAATACAAGCTCTAGTGATAACTGGCTTGTATAGCCCGACTCACATGCATGTCGAATACCCATCTCATGCTCAGCATATCACTACATGTCTCTACTGAAGCATTACTAGTAGCGATTGAACATACCTTTCAAAAAAAAAATATTACAGACCCATCGGGGTCTGAAGCACAGAGGAGCGGCCATAAGGAGGGATGGTGTATGTCGCCGTAATAAGCAATCATTCAGCGCCGTCTCACATCAACAACCATGTTGACCACTGCTTCTACAGGCGCAGTTCGAAAGGATCTAACTTCACTTCTCGATGTTCTATAAAGTTATTAATTAGCAAATCGCTCAATGATAAATATTGACACCCACGAGTCAATGGCCAGATGCTCGCTAGCCATAGAAGGGCTTGCTACCTCAGCATAGGTTCGTATTAAGCTAGGAAATATGAATATGCCGAACTATCACATGTCACTTTAGTTGTCCTGCTGTAAGCAGTGCCGGCTAGCAATGTGAATGGGCGAAGATTCGACGAACAATAGTAGCTCTCTGAGGACTAGACTCGACGATCTCTATGGAAGGAAGTCGTTATACATCGTCAAACACAGCTCTATTGAGCTGATGATGTCCCCCTGCGCGACCTAGAACAACTTCTGGATGTCCTTTAAGTGTTGCCGTCACTGGTACTGAACTACATAGTATTGTGATAACAGTAACAGTAACGCCTTCGGCGTTGGTCGAGAGGGTACCTAGTATGTTCTTCAATTCACTAAATGAAAGCATACTAGAGGTTCCAGTCGGTTAATCGGCGACGGAGGATCCGGCAATTGAAGTCAATATCCCGACTTCAATGTTCGCTGCCACCTTCTTGTCGGGATATACGCATGGAGCCTAGGATTATCATCGTACCAGCAACACACCCTTGAGAAGGCCGTCAGAGCACCGAAGGAAAAGTAGACGGAGGGCCGCTGACGTTCCCGATGAAAGACCCTTGGATTTCCTAATCATCATAAGTACGGCCATTGACATTGCCGTCGTATGCTCGCGTATGATATCGTGAGGTCTAATCAACAGGGTCGTAGCTAATCTCGGTTCCGATTAAATGCGGCTCCTCTGTTGTGCAACTTTGTCGTGTCCAACTTCGTTAAAGAATGCATCGATATGGTACTTCGACTAGAAGCTTCATTATCTATCAAGTTACAGCTTCACCTCCGCTCTCCGACCCCGCTCAGCTGAGCTTCCTTCGATGTGCATGCGGCCAATGAGTGATTGCACCCTGATGCATATGAACAGGAACAGTGGGCTATTGATCTTGGCGCGGTGAGAAGCAACGCGCATCCTACCTGCAGGCATTCATCAAGTTTTTGCGAAGCAAAAAGGGTAGTCCTGTCATGAGTTATTTGAGTAGTTCCATCCTGATAGTCTATGGACGTCGCAGTGGAACTCTCGATCTAAGAGCATATGTCAGCCGGAGCAACTACTGATAATTTCGTCCCGAGAAGCTTACTGGTATATGTAATGGTGAGTTCATCGAAATGCGATGAGTTTCTAAGAGAGAAGGGTCGAGCTGCAGAGCCAAGTTTATATCCGACGCACTTAGTAATCTATTTCATGGTGCTTCAGGAAAGAGCTAAGGGTCTTCTTTTTCCCGCGCGATTGCGCATACGAGAAACATCGTGTGAATTAGGGAAGTGGGGGTTATACCAATGATATCATTTTCTTGTGCGAAGGGGTTATTGGAGATGGCTTCATTATCACATAAATAGATAAATATATAAATTGTCTATTCTATCGAACCTCCCTCGAATCGTGCCACAGACGCAAAGCTCTCATTCCATTGACTACTATAAAATGGCTACCAAGATCTTCCTGTAAGTACCGAGTAAACCACGTCGCGCATATTGATGACCAAGCCTAAATGCTAACCCCTCCTCTAGGACTGGTGCTACTGGTTAGTATCTGTGTCCCCCCTATAGACAAACTCTTGATGCATTGCGCGAACATTTAAGAGCTTTCAGTAAGATGATCTATGCCAATTACTAACAATTGGGCTCCGCCAGGCTACATCGGTGGTGAAGCACTCTACTCGATTTCCCAAGCCCACCCGGATTTCGAATTCACTTTGCTCGTGCGCAGTGAGGAGAAGGCCAAGCTAGTCTCCAGCCAGTACCCGAAGGCCAAATTCGTCTATGGCAGCCTAGACGACTTGGAGGTCATTGAGAAAGCTGCTGCTGCGGCTGACATTGTTGTCCGTATGTATTTTCAGAAGCCCTAGACGCTGAAAGGGACACTATCGGACTAACCGCGATTTTCCAGACACGGCTGATTCCTCTGACCATGTCCCTTCCGCCACGGCTATCGCCAAAGGCCTTGCCGAAGGACATACTAAAGAGAAGCCCGGTTACTGGATTCATGTGTGCGGCACAGGTATGCTACAGTGGTATGATTGGGATAATAACAGATATGGGCAGTCGCCACTCCCGGAAGAAAAATAGTGAGTAAACTCTCACTTCAAAAGTGTTGGCGAACTGAAAGCGTTGAACATTGGTTCTCTATAAAAGCCTGCGCTGACACTGGTGCAGCCACGATATCGACGATATCGATCGTATCACAAGCCTTCCATCCCACGTCTATCATCGAAATGTTGATGAGATCGTTCTAGCTACTAACGAGACGGGCCGGGTCAAGACGCTAATCGTCGGCCCGCCCACGATTTACGGTCCGGGCCGGGGACCTGTGAACCAGCGTAGTATCCAGGCCTACAACATGGCCAAGTTCACACTCGAGAATGGCTTTGCGCCTATCATGTCTGGCGAAGGCTCGCCTGAATGGGACCATGTTCACATCCATGATCTCGGAAACTTCTTTGCCCTCGCGGTAGATGCTGCTCTCGACCCGGAGAAGAAGAATAATCCGGAAATCTTTGGTCCACACGGATACTTCTTCCTAGAACATGGAACGTTCAGCTGGCGCTGGTTGGCTACGCAGATTGCAGAACAGGCTTATAAGCAGGGTTTTATTCCTGAAGCAAAGACCCAAGAAGGTGACTACAAGAGATACGGAGCCAACTCCAAGAGCGTCGCGGCTCGTGCGAAGAAATATCTCGGCTGGGAGCCTCATGGCAGAAGCCTGAAGGATGAGATTGCAGACATTGTTGCCTCCGAGGCCAAGAGACTAGGAAAATAAAATATGGTACTTTTGACCCTACCTCAAGGGGTGATCTGGGGGCATGAGAGGCCAAAATACTTCTTCTTATCTGGTCCCTCGTGAATCACCAGGCTGGAGGTTTAGGTAGTTATACGAATTATGACTCTTTTCTCTGAAGTATTTTGAAGGAAATTGATCAGAAATGAGCGAGCGCACCTTTGATGTCGTTAACCTTCAACCCCAATTCGGCCTCCTAAGGCCGCAAAACTACACGAGAGGCAACCAACCAATCATGACGTGACCATGTCGACAAGGAAGTGAGGCAAGGGAAAAGATATGATCCTGTCTTTCGACGCATCGACACCATGTGACTCGTTGTTAAAAGATAAGAGATCAATGTTGGTGAATTCGCCGATGGGTGTCGGAGCAAGTCAATCAAACGAGTGTCATTGGTTAATGCGCATAGAATAGCCGATCTTGATTGGCCGGCAACCTGAAGCTGAACCAATATGGTTGTCTACAACTCGCCGAGTTGGTTCGGAATTGTAGATATAAGTCAGGCCATTCCAAACTGTAGGACTTCGTCATAGTATATATAAGTTTGGCCTTCCCAGAATAAATTCAATTCAGTGCTTCATAAAATCGGACTTCCAAATTGACCAAGTCGCACACAGTAAGAGCAAATTACTCTACGACTAACATGACCAAATCACCAGTGAAGATAGGGGTATTCGTCCCCAGCGGTAGCCAACTGCTAGATCTAGCATGCATCGACGTATTTCACATGATGAGCAAAGAATACCTATCAGGCATCCCCATGCTACCCAAGCATATCGCGGACCTCGCGCCCAGCGTCGAGATCTTCTACATCACGTCCCCTGAAACAAAGCCGGCGCTGGTTCCGCTCACAGCCAACTTGAACATCCGCGCCACGCACGACATCACCGACGCAGAGGTGCAGCCCGGGGAACTAGACGTCATGCTAATCCCTGGGCCAGATCCCAGGGCCAGCTGGGAGAAGCCCATCGTCGACTTCCTCCGGGCGCATTCCAAGTGCCAGACCACGGACGTGCTGAGCGTCTGCACCGCGATCTACCTGTGCGGTGCAGCGGGTTTGCTGGACGGCCGGTCGGCGTGCGGACCACGGGGTCTGCAGGATGATATCCGGAAGAAACACCCGACTGCGAAGCTCGTCGGTGAGAAATACAGATGGATCCAGGATGGCAATTTCTGGTCCAGCGGTGAGTATACCTGTTCTCAATAGTATGGACAGGATATATATGAATGGAGAAGATAGCTGATCGTGTGTTAGGAGGTGTTACGAATGGGAACGATCTCGTTGCTGCATACGCCCGGGCTGGGAAACACTTCCCTTCGGCCGTGGTTGAGATAGCGTGCAAGATGGCGGATGTGGGAGATCGCAGTCAGTTATACCATGAGGGTCAGACTGTATTCACTCTTGGTATGGTGTGGTTACTTTTAAAAGGATGGTTCAGTAAGCGTTAGTGATGACCGTGAGAGTAGTATGGGTGTAACTTGCAATATGATGAATCAGCAGCTAGACATTCATTCAGGGAATATAGTTTGCACTCGCTATTCATTTCCAATATTTATATTAAAATGTTTAGATATGGAGGGTGTTATAACATACCCAGCTAGTAGGTAAGTTTTAATGTAGAACACTATATTTAACTACCTCGCTGAAGTGAGCTCTTTATTAATTCTGCAGTCACGACAACGTGCCGTAGTAATTGTATAAATTGCATAAACAATGCTAAATACGGGAGATCAAAAGGCTGGAGTGACTGATCGACGTAGGTATCTTTCGGTGTCTTCCTACCATATATTTTCTTAAGCATGTCATTTAAACATGGCGTTAAAGACATGTTAAATCGAGTAATCTGTGCTGTCTATTGTTTACATGAGAGTAATATCGCCTAGATTTCTTCCATCTATTGGCTGATGTACGGGTTAAATTATTGTCCAAGTATGAGTTTAAGAACCTTTGTAGCTTCTTCGTTAGCTGTGAATAATATACCACCGGCCAAAACAGTCCGCCCAAGGCGCATTACTGTGCCGCGCCAGAACCCACGGATCCCATCTTCGGCCATGATCGCACGAACGGAATCCATAGTTCCCTTGCGCCTAGCCTGCTGCGCCATCGTCTTCACCGTATCGAACGGCTGCGTGGCAAACGTGGTAATCGTGCCGGCGACTGCGCCGTTGGCAAAACTCGTCAGGGCCCCATCGACCGGGATTCCTTTCGAGCGCTCCCAGTCTTTAATTGCCGAGTACGTCCCCAGCCGAAAGCCCGTGGTGCCGATCTGCTTGAGTGTCGTCGCCGCGTAGCCTGAGTACAGGGCACCGCGGAAGCCTTGCTCGCGATACAGCACGGCGACGCAGTGCCATGGCGAGCGGAACCGTCGACCTGTACGGGCGTCGTCGATCAACGCAGTTTTTATCCGCTCGGTGGGCGTGACGATCACCGTCGAGGCCATCACGCCTGTCACCATACCCGATGCGATAGACTGCCACAGGCCGAGACGATGCGTCACCGGGTCTTCAAAGAACGACCGGATGCTGTCGAACATCACAAACCGCGCCGCATCTTTACCTATTGAGCCCTGAATCTGCGATCAGCGGTCGTCCTTCAGGGGTGACGTAGTTCTGAACCAGCAGGCTCGGCCACTTAACCCATGCCATCTTTAGAACAACGTACCACTATCATAGTAGAGCACCCCTTATACAAAGCCTTGAATCCCTCCTGACGCGCCACCCGAGCGACAACCGCAAATGGGTTGCGGACACCCTCATGGCCGTAGAGCTGCACGCGCGTTTTGGCGAACTCGAAGGGATACGTACCTATAAACGAAACTCAGTAAAGATGTAGACAAGAATCTTTTAAAAAGCAGAGAATCTTACAAGCTGCCTCGACGCCTCCCGCGATGCCACCCGCGAGAAGGGATACCAGCGGTGATGCCTTCTTGCCTTCCGCGTCTGCTGCTACCATAGCTATCCAGCTTTGCTCCTCTCTCTCTTCCTCGGTTCTTTTTTTGTGCTCGTTTAACCACCTAGGCGGGTATCGGAATGAGATGATTAGATCTTTTAGTCGGCTGCTGTTGCTGTTCTTTGTCTAACTTGTCTAACTTTGTCTAAGTTGTCTGAAGTGGCAGTGAGATGAGATGCGATGACGTGACGCGGTGAGGTGGAATGTGATAGGTCTTCTAAAACGAGCTGAATTGCTGCCCAAGCGGACCAAACAAGGTGAGAACGTCGTTGGGGCGGAGCAGCCTTCTTTTGTCCGGGTTAGAAATATTCATACAAATGTAACGGGTTAAGTTAACTTATAGTCGATCTACACGATAATACTCCGTGGAGTCGCCCAGAGGTAGAAGCGGGTCTATCCTCTATCTTTTAGTTTACCGCTTCCCCGGATCAAAGCCCCATAGCCGACGCTTTCCATCAACTTTTTTTTGGACTAGTAGACGCTCAGAATAGGGAGTCTAACATAGCAATCGAGTGGATCAATGTTGTCTCTACCTTACTTCATCTCAAGTCATCGTTAATGATTTCATCCAATCAAGCTGGTATATGAGGGAGGGGCATATATTCTTACAATAGCCTTCTAGGTCTATCAAATGCTCAATTCTACTTGAGCAATGGGGTATCATGTCGTCGTTTATATCCGTCTACACGCATCTACATCTATCATGGCTGGGCCATACCTCTGCCCTGTTCCAAATCCTGGTCTCACCAAGTATAGACAAGCCCCTCCTATATGTAGACATGTTGGCTTTACAACTCCTATGCCAACGCGAGATATCCCGATTTTTATACAACCACAACCTCGTATGTAACAAGACACCTGGGATTTATAGGGTGAACTCAGGTTTGATCTTAAAAGGCCGACCTTTCATATATGCGCTGACGTTTGATTGCTGACTGCACTCATTCAAATAATCGTGAACCTGGGGTAAGATGAAACCAGGCTCATTTGCGTCGCCTGTAAAATCTGGGATTTGAACCAGATTAAAGGGCTCACTTCTTGCCTTTTCGAAGGAGTCATCCACCAGCACCGTGTTGAGCTGACTCCATTTATCCCCATCGGGATGGCTTGCAGAAATGACGGGATCATTCCACAGCGCCGATAGCCGCTTATAACATTGCACTCTCTGGTTGTAATCGGCTTTCGAGAGCCCGAAGCTATCTCGGCCCCAAACTGCGACGACTTTGGCGCGGTCTTCGGGGCTTAACAGTTGTTTGCACATGTTACTGACGTTGTCGGGACGCGCTGATGACCATATCACAACGGTGAATGTATTGACGCAGTAGGAGAGGAATGGTCGCGCAAACGGGCGTTCGACGAAGCGGGTGGGATTAAAACGATTGGGTCGATGAAGTAGCGTGCCGTTTAGGTCGACGACCACCAACAAGCTGCGCGGGTGTGGAAGTAGGAAAGGCGGATGCGAGGCGAGCGCAAGATACTCCGGCGTAGGGTCGGGAATACCACCGGATTCTCGCGAGGGCTGGGAGGTCTTATCGCGTTTTCCTCCTCGCGACTGTATTGCGTTCGGCGAGGGTGGCCGTCGAGCATTCGGTGAGCCCGTAGTCGCACTCGGGCTTCTACAATATGGACAATTAGCGCGAGGACTTCCAGAGTACGGCAAGAAGCACCGAACTTACTGTGCGACTGGATCGGACCCTGGCCGAGGTTGAGAAATCGAGGCGGGTGGATGGAAGGGGCTTGACAGGCCGAGCGTACTAGTAGAGCTCAGCTGACTCTCGTCGACTGGATCGAAGTTGGGTGCACGCGAATTGAAAACAGCGGCGTTCGAGTTTATGTATCCGGCATAGCTAAAGCTTCCTGCCGTCATAATGGAGGCTGTATTGGCTGTGTGACCGCCGCGCAAGTTGGTGATTTGCGATGTGGTGGTCGTTACAGGCGACGGTGACGGAGATGGTGACGGAGATGGTGACGAAGACGGCGGGTTTGTGCTCGTGCAACTGCGGGTTTGGACGAGGGGCAGTGTAGGGAGCCTTCTATTTATGTGGCCGACACTTCTGTGGAAGAAGCCACGCATATAACAAGAATTCAATCTCATCTGCATCGGCGCAACCACTTCCCAAAACAAAGAGAGCAAACTACCAGAACTTCTTGGAACTTCAGTGAGCCAGTACACAAAAGACAAGGCGTGCAGTGGAAACAGGGGTCCCTGTAGTCTGCATTGGCTGTCTTACCTTAGCGCAATCACTAATCACTTATCGATAGAATGATAATGCGGGACAGCGGGGCATTTATCTTATCCCCGCCAATTTTTTGGGTGGGTCGCATCAGTGTAGCTTATGAGTAAGTAACTAAGTACTACATAGAGGTTGTCATTTAGCAAGCTTGATACTTCACACCAAGAGTTCTTCATCCATAGACGAAATGCCGCCCACTACATCTCACAAACGGAAACTGCCTGTTGTTAGTGGTTTACAGAGACGAGTACGTGCTCGGAGGGAAGATGTAGAGCCCGAAGTAGAGGAATACAGCGAAGAAGAAGACAGCGACTTGGACGGCGTGAGCGACAGAGAAGGGCAGATTTCGGGCGAGGTAAGCGGAAACCCGCCGACTAACTCCAAACAACGACTTGCTGAATTGGATTGATAGTCGGATTCCGCATCTGCCGGTGAAGATGACAGCGAAGAAGGGGACGAGGAGGATGAACACTTCTCATCAGCCGTGGCACAAGTTTCCTTTGGCGCCCTCGCAAAAGCACAGGCGTCAATGCCCGGTATACAGCGGAAGAAAGGGCGCAAAATAAAGACTAGCGACGACGAAGAGGAAGGAGAAGAAGAGAAGAAGGACGACCGCCACCACTCAAAGCCCGACGCGAAGTCCTCGAACCCACCCAAACCCCAGCGATCCTCCAAACACGCTCCGACAGAGATGTCAAGCAAGCGCCAAGTATCACGCAAGCGCCAAGTAGTGAGCGTGCCTACAGTCGCCTCCCGAGATCCGCGGTTCTCGTCAGCGTCGGGCGCAGTAGACGAGGCGCGAGCGCGCAAAGCCTACGCCTTCCTAGACGAGTACCGGGACTCGGAGATGGCGCAGCTCAAGGCCACCATCAAGAAGACCAAGTCGGCGGAGGAGAGGGAGGAGCTGGCGCGGACCCTGAAGTCGATGCAGAGCCGCAAGGAGACGCAGGTGAAGCGGGACGCGGAGCGCGAGCTCGTCGCACAGCACAGGCGCCAGGAGAAGGAGCTCGTGGCGCAGGGCAAGAAGCCCTTCTACCTGAAGAAGAGCGAGCAGAAGAAGCAGCTGCTCCTGGATCGTTTCGCCGGCATGAAGAAGAAGCAGGTCGACCGCACGATCGAGCGCAGGAGGAAGAAACTTACTGCGAGGGAGAGGAGGAATATGCCCGTTGCGAGACGGGGCGCCGCATGACAGGGGATATTGTGAAAAAAGGAGACGAGGATCGAGCGACTATCCTATTCTTTTTGGTTAATTACCCCCCGGACTAGCAGCTCTACTCTAGAGACAATAATCCCCCGGTTTCTAGGAATGATCGAAATCGATGTAGATTTGTAACGAGGAGAAGTCATGACAGCGTGTACAGCATACTGAGACGAATGCTTCTTTCTCACCAAGCCAAGGCGAAAAATTAAATATTATTGTCAAAGAGCTGAGTTTTGCAGAACTCGTAATACACACGTGATTTGTCTTGCCGTCTGTCTATAAGGGGCTCAAGCCTATGCTATATACCTACCATACAATTAATCTACACTTCCGAGCAACGATTACCCTGAATGCTAGTACAATATTACGTATCTTTACAGAGTGGATCTGCAACCCGAATCGCTCAATCCCGGGCTTCTTCGAGATCGGCCTTCTCAAGCGCGCTCTCGAATAAGTCGCGACACCTCACGCGACTGCCGAGGCGAGCGCAGAGCAGGAACGCGCCGCTGAGCTTGCGGTGCAGACTGTACGTCTCCTCGGGCGGCGGGCTGAGGCGCTCGCGCACCATGACGGGGATGAGGTCCCGGACGCGCTCGGTGATGGTCTGGTCGGCGAAGTCGTAGACCTCGGGCGCGGACCGCAGGAAGGGCTCCGCGAGCGTCAGGATGCTGGCCACGTGGGCGTCGAGCATGGCGTGGCTCTCGTGGCCCGTGAGGTAGCCCAGGCGCCGCGAGTAGTCGACGACGGCGTCGCGGTCGCGGCGCGCGGCCGCCGCCAGCAGCGAGACGTACTGCGCGACGAAGCGCGCCGGGAACTCGCGCGAGGCGCCGAAGTCGAGCAGCTCGAGCCGCCCCGTCGCCGCGTTGTACAGGAAGTTGGTCCAGTTGGGGTCCGTCTGCATGAAGCGGAACTCGACGATCTCGCGCAGGCACAGCCGCAGGATCTGCGTGCCGATCCAGTCGCGCTGCGCCTGCGTGAACGACTTCACCCGCGTCACTCCCACGCCCTCCATGAACTGCATCGTTAGCACGTGTTTCCCTGAGGCCTGCGCGTAGATCTGCGGCACGGCGAACACGTCGCCCTCGTCCGCGAGGAGCGCCTTGTATCGCCTACCGCACGCAAGCTCGCGCTCGTAGTCGCACTCCCAGCCCAGCTCCGTGCGCATGTTGTCGATCGTCTTGTTCAGGTAGAGGCCCTTGGGCAGCATCCCGGACGCCATCAGTAGCATGGAGATGTTGTCTAGGTCCGAGTTGATCGAGTCCGCAACCCCGGGGAATTGGATCTTGACGGCGACCTTTTCGCCTGTCTTCAGCGTTGCGCGATGGACTTGCCCGATAGATGCCGCGGCGATAGGAGTCTCCTCGAAGTCTTCGAATATGTCGCGCCACTCGAGGCCTAGACTCTCCGCGAGTACGCGATCTCGCTGCCGTGCAGGCATATAGTCCGCTCGGTCCTGGACGCGTTGCAGGACCTCCCGTATGGGCTCCGGCAACATCTTGGAGTCCTGGAAGCTCATCATCTGACCCAGTTTCAGAGCCGCCCCCCTCATCCTTGACAGCTTCGCTACTAATCTTTCCATGTTGCCAGCGCTGAACATGACGGGGCCTTGTCCGCCGCCACCGAAGCTTCTGCTGAGTCCCTCAGTGAGAGCCCCTCCCAACATACCGGCTGCTAAGCCGCCATAATTCCATATGCGACCTAGACGAGTTGCTGGTACTTTGGATTCTCGAAGAGCATATACTGGTGTAGAAGGCTCTTCAAGCGAAGACTCCATGGTCCCCGCCGGTTTCTTGGAATAAAACTCCTCTCGCGGAAGGGTTTCTTGGGTTTCGGAGTTTATTTGAGTTTGTTCCCGTTCTATATGTCGAGTATCGGGTTCTTGAGTATTTGATGATTGGCTTTGGGGGAGTTGAGTAGGTATCTCTTCCCCAGCTATTTTTGGGTGCACATCTGCATCTACCGCAATTGAAGGCGTGGGCTTCTCTTCAACCGATGAGCTCCGTGATCCTCCCAATTGCGGGCTCGCAATAGCCACATCCGCAGCCGCAGCACTCTCCTCAACCGGAGATCTTCCCTGGCCTGAGGCTTTCGAAATAGACGGAAGGGGTTTTCCACCCTTGTGTCCATCAAGAATCTTCGGCTCGCCATGTCCAAAATCTTTGAACCAGCTAGGCTTCGAAGGCGGTGCCTTAGGTCGAATCTGTCCCTCAAGCATTTGAGAACCCCGGCTCGTATGGAAAACATCAATGTTAATACCTGGAGGTACATCTTCCTGTGAATTGTCTACTTCCTCTGAAGTTGGGTTTGTGTAATCCTTCTGACCCAGGCTCACCTTCTCCTTCAGCTGCTTGAGGATAGCGCTTTCATCTAGCCGGAGAGGTGTAGGTCGTTGAGCCGCTGCATCCCCCAGGGACGAACCACGTTGAAAGACTCGATGGAGCTCTGTTTTCAGACTACTAGGGATACCTTCGGATGCCCCGGCTTTACTCGCTCTTGATTCCGTGCCGCTGACTGGGTCGGGCTGTATTGGCGCATCACCATGCGATGATTTTTGGAGGCCATCGCTTGCCTCGTCTGCAGCAACTTTTGTGGACGCTACATCAGCGCTCCCTTGAGATTTATTCCGATCATCCCGTAATGACCTTACAATGCTGGATGTCCGGCCATAACGGTCGATTTGTCTTGCGCGCAGCTCTAAGTGCTTTGAAGCTACGGACCGGGAGGCTTTGGCCACAGCCGCCAGATCCAGGATAAAATCCGCGAACCTCATCGGAATGGCTGCATCACCACCATATTACTTTATGATAGCTCATAGCATCGCGAAAAGCGAGGATGCAGGAATGATACCGGAAATACTGATATACAATGATCGTGGTCATAGATCTTCTACACCAAAAATTCATCCTCTGGTCTACCCGATAAGCTAGCGCCACAATGTGGCTAGGCTTCTAGAGCCGCCTGTTGTCATGGTTTCAAGATTATCCAAGGGCACAAATTCCCAACAGTCCTCGGTGGCGCAATCGGCTAGCGCGTCTGACTGTTAATCAGGAGGTTGAAAGTTCGAGCCTTTCCCGGGGAGATTCTTTTTTTCTTATTTCTCTAATATTACCCAAACTATGTAATCTAATTACAACTAACAAAAATAGTTCTTCTTATCAAGCAATGTTATATGAAACCTACGTTTTACACAATAGTGAACATTAATTAAGCGTTTGCAGATTATTTAACAATTTATTTAACACTAGATCACAACAGATCAGCACACAAGAGAAACAAAACGCAGTGACTGTTTATTACAATAGAAATAAAATTGGTCTTTTTAAAGTACCTCGGCTTATTTTGTTATTCAATATTTTATTGAGCTATGCAACCTAAGGAAAGCGGTTACATCTCTTATATACCTTAGCTACAGGTCCCTTGTTTTGACCGGCCGGCAGAAGTAGGTACCCAGAGGCTTAGCTTAAACCTCAGAGAAAGAATCCATAACTCTCTTAACTGAAGATAAAATGAATTCACGCTCGAATACCGTGAAAGTCGACCTGGTCTCTAGCTCAGTAGAATGATATACCTAGTATTTTAGCTTATGGGAGTTACATTCAAGTCATTATTACATCAGTATCCATGCCGTCTGTCAACTTCATGTTGTCCAAATCCGGCGCCAAAGTATTCATTTCCCTCAAGGTATATTCTACTAAATAGCTCTCATCAACCAGCTCTTCCATGCGCTTGTAGTGTCTCTCTGTGTAGACTCTAAGAGCGTTGAGCACCTCTTTTAGACTTTTCTGGCCCTTGGCCCCTCTCACGGAAAGGCCTGATAAGCGACTGACTGGGTAGCTTTTCACAACCGTCCACAGGATACGCTGCGCCATCGGCGCCGTTCTCGCATTAGTATTCCAGTCTCGCAGTCTCAGTAGAAGCAGGAATAGTTGTTCATCTGATAAGGTAGCCAGAACCTCGTCGACAGGTTTTAGGCCTGACAGGCTGCCTGCATCGGGTGTTTTCGAATTAACCACCTTCTCGAACAGCCCCTGAAGTTTGCGGGGATGATTTAGTTGGAGAGCTAATGTGATAGCTTCGCGGTAAGCTCCTGCGTATTCATAGTTGTCAAGTTCCTGTTCTTGTTCGATGAGCTTAAGGGCTGCCTCGTTTGATGCTATTTGGGTTTCTGTTGACGTATCTTGCCAGAACGTTACAGTTGAGTCACCGCTTCCAGAAACGATCATGTTAGTATCCGGGTGAACAGCTAGAGCCCAGACCCGGTCTTCATGATTGTCGAGAGTGCACTCATTTTCACTCGAGTTAACATCCCATACTTTTACTAAACCATCGCCACCAGCACTAGCGATGAGTATAGGCTTCTTAGAACGTTCCTCCGGTGGTGGGACCTTTAGCCAGGTTACTTTGAGGACGCTATTAGAGTGTCCCTCAAAGGTTCTGAGACATGAATAGTCTGCGAGACTCCAAAGCTTGATAGTCTTGTCACCACTTCCAGTTATTACCACACCTTTACCAGATACCGAGCCTTGTTCGCCCTGGAGTACCGGCGTGTTGGAAGGAGCAAAGGAGACAGACCAAACACCTCTGCGGTGGCCACGGAGTATCCCCTGAACCTCGCCCTCTTCTAGTGACCAGATCTTGACGACCTTATCTTGAGAGGCAGAGGCGAACAATTGTGCGTTGTTGCTAACATCAATGGCGTTGATGTCCTTGTCGTGAGCTTTTCGTGTATACGAGGCCCGAATGCCTGGTTTCGCACGTTGTTGTTGTTGCTCTTTGGGTATCTCCCATCTCTTAATGGTCTGGTCGGAAGAACCTGTTACCAAAAATTGTGGCGGGTAGTTAAGAGGATCGGCGTGGGCCTTTGATCCATCCACAGGCCGAACGCGAGGTAATGCTACGGCACTAACAGATTCAGCATGCCCCTGGAATGTCACCCAGCAGGTGTAAGAGTTGTTCTTAGGGTCTATTCTCCAGATTTTGGCCGAGTTGTCTTTCGCACCCGTAGCAACCCAGTGGCCAGACCAGTCGACATCAAGTGTGATAATAATATCGTCATGACCTTTAAGCAGCGCAATGTCCTGACCGAAATATTCGGATTGTACCAGGGCAGTGCTGTCGCTTGGTTCTGACACAGAAACAATACGAATGTCTTCGGAATTTGTAGCCAGGGCCATCACAGAATAGTCCGGCAGAAGATACCGTAGGTCGATAATGTCGTCGTGTGTGCCTGATATACGACGGAATGGCTCAGGCGGTGCAATTGCGGACGTGGTTCTCTCCGTGGGGATATTGAAGAGAGCTATGGTATGATCCACTTGGACACACACAATGAATGGAAAGCCTGGCTGATACACTGCAGAAACAAAAGCCTCAGCTTCTGGTTTTGTCTTCTGCTCTGTGGTCAGCTCACGACCAGTATCTGTTTGCCAGATTCGCAAGCATCCATTTGACCCAGCAGTATAGGTTAATTGGCCGTCTTCAATGAACCCTACTGCCTCGACCAACTCGAAACTGGGGATAACTTTGCTCGGTTTCCATGACCTCGTATCCCACCACCGAATTGTCTTGTCTCTGCTTGCAGTCACCAGCGCATTCTGGGCGGGGGAGTAGTCGAGGCCGCGAACGTCAGATACATGAGAGTCGAGATTGGCAACGACGCTCCTTTTGTGTAAATCCCAGACGCGCACTTTACCATCCTGACTACCCGACGCAAGCCTGAATCTTGCTGTGGCTGGGACTTCCTCATCATGGTCGTCATCGCTGTTGTGTGCAGTCCTAGAATTCCTCCGCTTCTTCTTATCCGAGTCTTTAGTCTCTGGCTGTTTCTTCGAGCTGGTCGCCAGCTCGAAGAACAAGAGCGCGGACACCAGAACACTAGGGCCGCGAAAGGTATGAGTGACGTAACCGCCATTGATATCCCAGACCTTGATCGAGCCATCGGTACCACCAGTCGCAAGCAAGGTACTCGTCCTGTCAACGGCGAGGACAACGACGGGGGTAGCATGCGGTCGTACGGTCCTCACAAGTTGAGGGTCTATCGAATCCGTCGTCGGCGTCTTCTGTAGGGAGTAGATCCGCATAGACAAGGACCTGGAGCAGATTATGAGGTGAGAGCCCGAAGGAGTTACTGATGAGCGAGATCGTGTTTGTTAGTGGCACGGACGCATTGCCTCACAAGCAGCGAACTTACAAGTCAGTGTCGATATGAGTTCGCCATCCTATTGAATCCTCTGTCAGCTGCAGGACCGAGAAGGTAGCACAGACGGAGGAACCAACTCCTTCAACTTTTGCGAGGTGTTTCCCCGTCTTGATGTCGGTTAGGATCGCATCTTCGCCCAGAGTCGTAGCCAATATGCGCGTATTCTTCTCGATAGCAACAGCACCCCCGGTGAAAATGGGGCGGATAACTTCTTTCGCTGCAAAGGTAGTCTTGAAGGGTGCTTTAGCGGCCATGCTGGCGATCTGGCTAGGTCTAGCTGCGAGGCAGAAGGGCTGGCGCAGATGATAGTTGAAGCGGGATGGGATAATCGCGAAATTTTTGGAGGAGAGAAAAGAGCAATGATAACGATAAGAAACTTAAATACTAGGTACTCACTACCTGATGCAGTCGTGAAAGTCGCAAGCGCTAATTAACACATACAGTTCTCTAAGTTTCATGATATCACGAGAACATTAAATGTATGATATTTACCAAAAATCATTTTTCATAGCTGTTATAACTACTTTTTTGAATATTGTGATTGCAATGATGAAATGAGACTCACTGTACAAAGTACCAGAGCGTTTAGTACCCTGCAGATTTGCTCTAGTGAACAGCGGTAGACGTAGCTACCGTAGTGCTGCATAGTTGGGTACACCTACCCTGCTCTGGTAGGAAGCTTCATCCAATCACGTCAGCAGGCAAAGTTCCAACGGGAATGCCTGTCGAACATAAAGCGAGCGGTTCGATGCGAGCTGATCAACAACACATCAAGTACTTGTATAACTCATGCGTCACTATAATTGAATTATTTCGAATCAGTCGAAGTCGAGCTGTCTGCTTTTATTCATCAATTCTTATTCCGACCAACAACACTTTAAGTCCATATATATCTTGGCCTTCTCATTCTCTTTTCTTGGCCCGCCCATCAAGAAGCAGTGTAGTTTGGCATCCAAATAGCCAGGCAACCTGGCGATATATCCTATTTCCTGTCTTGTGCAAATGTAACACACGAGACACGAGACGCCCAATCCCTCGGACTCTCGGGCTGTTGGGCTGTCGAGAGTCGATACAATGGGACGCCATGAACCATTAACATCTTTAGCATTAGTTAGCATTCTCTGCACTATCGAGCCTCGTGCTGCCGCAATCACGCTAATAATTTGATAGGGGCGGTCGCCCTATGATGACGTTGTCGAGGGCGAGGGCGAGGCCGATCCCCAAGAGCCTACTCGGGAATACGACGAGCATGGCCGAGTTGTCAATGAGGAGAGTAAGAGGATGAACAAGGACATTATTCGTAGCCATAATGAAGTCATGCTGGTCATTGGAGTCGCGGAGCAGGACCCCGGCGGCTCAGTCAGCACTGCAGTTGATGCTACGAGGCTACACAACGAGTATGAGAACAGCACCGGCAGGCATTTTCTTCGAGCTGGACGTGTCCTCGTTATCGCCGGCATATGGGGTGTCCATGGTATTCGGCAGCGGGTCTTGGTAAGCCGTCCTACTCCATCACACGTCTCTCAGCCGATCTCACATCCGAACTCACGTCATGTCAGGTGTACAAGGAAGCCGCCAGGTTTCCATTCCTAGATATGATGCAAAGAGAACGCAGAACACACACAGTATCACAATTGTTGTTTTCTGGAATGCCTTCGTTTTTTGGTGCATGGTCCTTGCAGTGGTACGCGAGATCATCGGAACTTGTTCGAGATAACCCTTGGTAAGCTCGTGCTATGCTTGCTATGCTTTGACGACCGTCGATTTCTAACAATGCACAGGCTTCGCACAGTTATAGGCCACATCAGGTTTCATCTCCAAATATATGTCGCCATGCAGCGTCTAGACTTAGTACCTAGCTCCCGCTGGTTTCCTAGCCTCAATTTCTTCGTTCCCTTCTCCAGCTCTTCACCTTTCGTTGCGCCACCACCGCTAGGCTCTTCGGGTGCCCAGACCCTATCTGATTGGGCTGGAAATGTTGTCATCAGTCTCGCTCCTTATGCAGGCTATTACCTGATTAGTTGGGCCTGGGATTTCCTCAGCTATATTATACGGCGACAAATACAAAAAAGTCTCCCACACCCTTGGCCGAGCTCAATTCCAAGTCCCCGAGCCTCAGCTCCCACCAATACTCCGCCGAGACAATCATTTCCGGAGTCTCCCACTCTAGGAGACGCTGACCGGGAGATTAGGCACACGCAGGGTCCGGAGTTAGATGGTGACTCTTTAGCAATGAATAATGAAGGTGTTGGTGAATCCCTTTCTGTTGGGGCAATCCGTAGGCAGGGCACGTTCTCGAGCCGTGGAGGAGATGGTTACGCCACGGACGAAGAAGACCCAGAGATGGTTAATCCGACTTTGATTAGTTTCGATGTCGATACGAGTGAATCGACGGAACCGCCCGCGGGAATCTGGTCAGCTGAACTACGGCCCAGCAACAGCGGGGACCCCAGAACACAAGAAAAAGAAGCACCCAAATATGTTGTTAACACTCTAACAAGCCTTCCTTCACTCCTTGCTGGGGATATCCTCACGAGTTCTCTCACCCATGCCCTCTTAACTCCTCTCGACATGCTCGCATTTCGAGCTATGGCGAGGGCATTTTCCCTCAAATTCGGAATTCCGACGGGTCATATGTTCGAAGTCAGCCTAACAGACGGCCTAGCGAGTCGAATGCTGCTCAATCTCTTCCAGACCGAAGTGCTCAAATTTGTCGTAGGTTTTGGGGCATGGGCTGCGGTTACGAGTGTGGCGCAACGATTTCATGTCACCGATGAAGAGTGGAAAGAATACCAATTAGGGGTAGAACGGGTATTAGAGGAGACCCATGCGGAAGTGCAAGTCGAAGCAGCGGGCACGAGCCAATCGACGTAGTACCGGTAGTTTAACGCTCTGTTTAGATCGACGAGTAGTCCCTAGCAGTAAAGTCGCACTTGTACAAAACATACAGGCATGCGTAACTCGGTCATTGTTGTTGAATTCCTACATGTGCATGGCATACACTACTCTCCGATGCGAATGTATGCATGGTTATAAGCTGCCACCCAAAAGTATGGAACAAGGGATAGAATTCGCCAAAGTAACACGGCCATCAACTAGACTATCAACTGGCGCTGTTGCTATGACAGTCAAGTTAATTGCCTGCTGTGCCGTTTCACAAGCTTTCGAGAATCTCGTTAGTTCGCCGTCCGCCGTTTAAATCGGTTCGTGATGTAGCTAACATATTACACTACGCGCGCTTCAAGCGCGCGCTGAGGAGGCCTTACTGCGTAGACTACCGATACCTACGCAGTCAGTTAGTTATTTTAGACTACTAAGTAGGTACTCCGTAAGCACGGATAGGTAAAAGTTTTGCCGCCACCATCCTTCTACGCGTACGCCTATAAGGCCTAGTTGTGACGCTTGTACGGAAAGAGACTGCCAAGATGGCCGATCAGACGACTCTGATACCATTGCCGGAAACGCGAGTGTACTTAGTTATCGGCGCCAAGGGATTACTTAGGATGCTGACATATGTAGGTACCAGTGCACCTTCATCGCTTGTTCATGCAAAACTTACCGATGTTACTTTCTTAACCACGTTGTAGGTTGTTTCAGCCATCAAAGTAAAGGATTTTCGGTGTTCTAATCCGGCTGTCGCAATTACGACCTCAGATCAAACATTAGTCATAGTTTACTTTGTTTGAACATCTTTGAACCTGGAAACTCCTCTGACAGAATAGTAGGAGAAGCAAAACCTGCAGATGTAGGTACCTACATGTAACTTATAAGCAGCCCTACACTGCCCTAAACTGCTAACTTCAACGGTAATTACCGTTACGCGAAGCATATAGCGTGGCGTCTAAGTGGGCTGTACACACGTAGTGCAAGTAGGTTAAATATAATCCAGCATTAGCGTGGTATATAGTGTATACGCATAATCCTACCCTATGAGTGTAGACCCAACCAATCAAGGGTCCAAAGCCAAGGAAGCAAGCACACAGTTGCTACACATCAACTCCGGCCTGCTCATATACGAATCCTTCAACATGTATACTTATGTACGTGTGGTGGAGGGCCAGAAATACCCTGACCTCCTCCCCACCGTCCCCGGCCTCCTTATCCAATTCTCCTCCTGTGTTCTTTTCTGGAACATGGACACCCCAGCCAGCTGAGCGAGATTAGCGTAGTGTATACCGTTTACAGAGTCCTAGAATTGATTGCACTCCAGTCATATCTCGTCGAAATATGATGGTCTGACTTTAACGTTCACTTGTCCTGGTTGTCCCCTTTTCCATTCCCTCGTCTTAGTCGCGTCTTAGCCTGTTATCCTGAACCTTGGCTTCAGTAACGGCAGGATGAGTGTCCCATCCGGGACAGAAAACTACAGCACACTCGAAGTAGCCACGGATGCGGATGTTCTCAGACAGGGCAAATACCCAGAGGTAGTGCCACCTTCCATACCGGAGGCCTACGGCTACTACGAGCCTCCGAAGCCAGGCCAGGCGGCGCAACAACCCGAGCAGGCCAAACTATTATACTCAGGAGCGCAAGGCGCTTTACCCCCAACAGCACAGTCTTATTCGACATACCCGGAAGTAGTAGATGAGGGCACAAATGGGGCGGGTGGCGGTGGTGAGAAAGTTTCGAAGATATGTGGTCTCCCGCGAAAATACTTCTGGCTCGCGCTCGGTGCCGCCATTATATTAGCTATTGTCGCCATCGTCGTTGGTGCCGTAGTAGGCACGATGAAGAACCACGCAGCCGTATCATCACCAGCAGGCGATGGGCAAGAGAATACAGGCAATAGTACTGGCTCGACGAAGACAGAGTTATTCGAGGACACGCGGCTGGCTTCCGCCAATTTTACCGACGCGTATGGAAACGATAACTTTCTATTGGTGTACCAACTGAGCGACGCATCCATCCGTCTGTCGGCATTCAATTCATCGAGTAACGCGTGGGTTGCGTCGACCGTCATCAATGGAACGAATGGCGTGAAACTTGGGACTTCTCTGGCGATCGATACCTTTTGGGAAGGCTCCGCAGTAAGTTATCTTTATTAATTATTTGTTGGACGTTAAGCGACATATGCTTATATAATTCTGTGCCTTAAAGAGTCCCGACGTGAACCTCTACTATCAGAGCGATGGATCCGCAACAACCATCATGTCCTTATCCTACAATAGCAATCAAAATTTGTCTACGACGTCAAAGACCCCAGCTAAGAATTGGAAGCCCGTGAGTACTGTTAGCGGGTTTAATTCGATACCGGGCTCTGCACTCGCCGCCTACGGCAAGCAGTGTAACTACTGCAACCAATACGCATACTTCTTCTGGCAAGGGGAGCAGGGCCTATATATGGCCGAGAACTCGGGTGATGGAATCAAGGACGCAGATCTCATCGACGTAGATGAGACACCATCAGCCAATACGTCGATGGCGCTCACGTACTCGGGGACACTGCAGGGAGATGGGAACGCTATAGCACGCCGCAGTATTAATATTTTCTACCGGTCGAAGACGAGTGGATTGACGCAGCTGCGGATTGGCAACGGCATGAATATTCCCCAATACGTGGGCCGAGACATTGGGCCGCTAACCAACCTGGCGACTTTCTCGACAGGCTTCAACGAAAGTGACTCGGACAACCCGAACCCCCTCGGCTTTCAAGTGCTTAGCATCGATCCAGACGCCAACGATGGCGTCCAATTGACGTATCTGAAGGACAGCGAGTGGGCAACAACAACCGACAGCGTCGATGACCTAGCGGATTGCCAGGCAAAGGCCACGATGACCGCGCACACAGGTCGCAGGTTATATTGCCTTGTCGACTCAGGAGGCGACACTGGCCTCGAAATTATCGAGTGGGCTTGGCAAGGAGACCCAAACGACGAAAACACATACTTAAACTGGAAGAAAATTGGTCCCGTGAAATACACATTAACCTGAACTATCTTATATGTAATTACAAGGCTATTATTAACTCAACTGTATATAATTACGAATTTCTATAATTTCTGTATGTTAACTCAGCAAACTTGGGTTGCGTGGCCATTCTTGCGGGTTGGATCCGAGCTTGTAAGCCATAGAATAAATAAAGCTCCTTGATTT
The DNA here is from genome assembly GCA_022578965.1 of Xylaria sp. FL1777. Lineage (NCBI taxonomy): Eukaryota > Fungi > Ascomycota > Sordariomycetes > Xylariales > Xylariaceae > Xylaria > Xylaria sp. FL1777. Next base: position 218,502 of record MU400571.1, on the reverse strand, counting down.
AAAATGGCTTTTAAGGCGACATCGTCATTATTGCCAGTGGAACCTTACATCGGTTTGAGATCGTTATGCTTGACTGTTATGCTACCTACTTAAACTAGGCATAAATCATTAACGCTTCTCCCCCCCTATTCGTCAACTTCAGAGCATAACATTTAAGAAGTATTATCATTTCTCATATGGGATTGCGCAAATCGATTAAACATGAATAGTTAGTCTAGAAATTACGTACAATCATGCAAGCTGTCTTTTCCCGTGAGATTTAGGTATCACAATGATTTTCCCTCAGCCATAACTGGAGGTCATCACCGCCACTAGAATGCTGGGTAACCCTAACATCCCGCACGACGTTATGGGACAACAAACACGAAATACGAGCCCTATTACTACCTTAAAGGCAGGAAATAGGATAAGGCCCGCTAGCGTATATGATAAAAAGACCCGTGTCTATTCATTATAAAGGAGGTATAGGCCTAGTAACACGACAGGACACTACTGGGCACCACTGTCTTCGGCTTCTGTCAAACTCTTTCCAGCTCCCAAACCCGTGCTTTCTTATCCTCATCGAACTAATCATGGGAGGTAATGTATGGTTCATCGTTGGTGCAAGCAGCGGCTTCGGGCGAGCCATCGCCCTCGAAGCACTAGCACGCGGCGATAAAGTCGCAGCAGCGTCGCGAGATCCATCTAAGATGACGGGCCTTGAACACACCGGTGCTATGACCCTGAAACTCGACGTCACGAGCGACGATGCGGTAATCATGGACACAATGCAGAAAGTCATCGATGCCTACGGGAAGATCACGCACTGTATAAATGCCGCCGGCTACCTGCTAGAGGGTGTCATAGAAGCCGCTTCGTAAGAGATTATCATACTCTCGTTGCTGTTCATACGTCTTTTTTCACACTCTCAACTTTTTCTCTCAGTTTCCCACATAGGGGGTAGAAACTAACGGGCAGCTCACCAGACAGGAAGAAGTCCATCGTATAGTCGCAACAAATGTTTTGGGTACGGCAACCATGGCCCGTTGTGCACTGAGATTTCTTCGTCCGCAGGGTTTCGGCGTCATCGCAAACTTCGGCAGCCTCGCAAGCTGGGAGGGTGGGTTATCATACGGCTACTACGTACGGGGTTTCCTACTGACTCATTTCTACCAATCCATTCCGACCTACATACACTATTTAGTTTAGGGACATCACTAACCCCAACCATTATGTGAAAAGTCAACTACGAAGTGGGCGGTGTCTGGATTCACCGAGTCGCTGAACCTCGAGTGCCGGCCCCTAGGAATCGCAGCGGTGGTAATCGAGCCAGGTTTTTTCCGGACTGAAATCTGTCCGTGTTCCCCCTACTCTAGTTCGCCCTTTGAAATCAAGAGTTTTTGCTTACAGGTGTCATATCTCCGAAGTAAATGAGGGCGGCGGTCATCGTATCCTCACGCGAGAACAATTAGAAAGCGAGTACACAGACGCTGGGCTCACTGCACAGAAAGAGGCCCTCGCCCACATAAATAACAACCAACCTGGCGACGTGACCAAAAGCGCTAGCGTCATCGTTGACGTGCTGACACAGACCGGCGTTGGGTCTGGGCGGGAGATCCCGTTGCGGCTTGTGCTAGGTAATGATGCGCTGCAAGTCATCAGAAACAAGATCAAGGCTACAGAGATGCTATTAATGGAGTGGGAAGATGTCATCATTAGCACGGATCATGACGACACGGAACAGAAGATATAGATACGTTTCGTAAAAAGCTTCATTTAGGCGAAATCCCTACCAGAATGAGAAAAGCCCTTCATGAGGCCCAGAATATGCGAGCATAGCTCAAAACCATGAGATCCTCTCTCGGGGAATATTCCGAATCTCACTCTGTGTCCTATCTAGTATCCGTGTTTGATCAAGTGGTATTGAGTAGCGCGGTGCATTAGAGATCCGACTGTGACTCTTAAGTATAGATGTACACGGAGCTCCGTGGAGGATGACTAATCGGCCTAATATCCTCCGATCATAACCACCCTACAGTAAGGTGATCGCTTGGTGTCGATTATTCTACAGCCAGCCGGTATAATTTCTCCCCGATGCTTGAATCGTGAGGCATGGGGTGATCACCAGTCTAGCTGTGTTAAGCCGAAGTCGACCGCTTCGGCGGAGTTTCTGGCTGATAGGCCAAGGGCATACACCCACATTGTCGTTTCATCGTCAGTCTGTTCTACGATTGCAACTATGGAAATTTGTCAGGCAGCTTGATAATGAACCTTATTTGCGGGCATAATTTACCCACGGTTGAAGACCGGGTATAGTAGAAAATACACTGTAGTAATGATGGAGATCAAGCAGCCAGGCTGTTGTGTAGATATAAAAGTTCATGGCACCGACCTCAAAAATGTGAAAAATAACCAGAAAAGTAAAACCAACTCTCTATCCTATTCCATTATATCCCAACACTCCAATAATAGCAAGATGGCGCAACGCACTGTTCCTCGCTGGCCCTCCACGAGTACTGACACGCGGCGTCTGGCCGAGCCTATTGTCTTCCCTTTCTCAAAACGCACAGCGTCAAACCGATTCCTCAAAGCCGCAACATCTGAAGGTTTGGCGAGTTACGATGAAGTGAAACTCGAAGCCCGCGGGATCCCCTCCCCAGAATTGATAAAGTTCTACGACGTGTTTGCTCGAGGTGGCTGGGGCCAAATACTCACCGGTAATATTCAAATCTCCTACACCGATATCGAAGCGCCCGGGAATGCAATCATCCCGCCTGGTTCCGAGTTTTCCGGGCCTCGTTTCGAAGCCTTCGCTGCACTCGCCGCGACCGGGAAAAGCCACGGCAGCTTGATTGTAGGACAGGTCTCACATGCTGGGAGACAAGTGAGGGAAGCTCTCCAGCCTCACCCTATTAGTGCCAGCGCAATCCAGCTCGTTACTGAAGGGAATGGCCCTTTTGGGGTTCCTCGCGCGGCAACTCGGGAAGACATCGATAACGTTATCGAAGGTTTCGCCCACGCAGCGGAATATTTGGAACGGGCTGGGTTTGACGGGATACAGCTCCACGGTGCTCACGGCTATCTTATTGCGCAGTTCTTGAGCCAGACAACAAATCAGAGAACGGATGAATACGGAGGAAGCCTCGAGAATCGAATGAGACTTGTCCTAGAGATCGCGGCCGCCATCAAGAAGCGCATCAGCAAGAATTTCATCTTGGGAATCAAGGTGAACTCGGTGGAATTCCAGGAGAAGGGGTTCACGCCCGAAGAGGCCGTTGTGCTTTGTCAGGCTCTTGACAAAGCTGGATTTGATTACGTCGAAACTTCTGGTGGTACTTATGAGGAGTTCGCATTTGGACATAAGAAGGAGAGCACAGCGAAACGCGAGAACTATTTCATCGAATTTGCGGAGAGGATTCGGAATGCTGTGAGCCAAACCAAGGTGTACACAACCGGCGGATTGCGGACTTTAGGCGGCAGTAAGTAATTCTCTTCTACTTCTCGTCCTTTTCAAGAGTGAATTTCTTGCTCTGTTTATAACCATAGCTTGAAAGCTTTCTACATCCCCAAGACTTACCCACTACGCTGATGGTAGCTATTTCTGACACTGAATGTTACAGTGGTTTCGACCCTCGAAGGCGTTGATGGCATTGGCATCGGACGCGCTGCTTTGCAAGAACCCTCGTTTGCAAGCGATATCTTATCAGGCAAAATCACCGGCGCTATGAAATCTTCAGTACCCGAATCAAATTTCTCCGACCAACTCGTGTCAACCAGCTAGTGAGTAACACCAATAACGCTATTGCACGCCCTAGCCATTGTTGAGAGTAAAGAATTTCCTTGGTGGCTAGGTCTAAGGACTTAAGAACCTTAATACTTCTAAAGTCTCTCAATAGCTAGCCTAGAAAAACCATTACTAACTCATAATATCACAGTTTGATTAAGCAGATAAGTCGCGGTGAAGATCCCGTTGACCTGACTGACCCGAAGGTCGCCGAAGAAGTTCTTGCGATTATGTCGAAAAAGAATTAAGAGTACATCGGATGTGAGGACTATCTGAAGATATATAGACTTAGATGAGTGCATATATAACTACAGCTTGATTATTCAAAATACCTGTCTTAGAGCCATGTCACCGTGTCTGCTTACCCACCGTTAACTTACTTAGCCCCCTTGAACTTAAATTCAATATACGGGCGAGGAAAAGAAAGATATTATGTTATTAACTTGGCATAGGGATGATTCTACAATCGCTGTCTGAGAATTTAAGCCATGACTGTAAACTTTGAAGGACTACTCTGACCTTAGCAAACCAGACCTTTATACGCCCAAAATACTAGATAAATTAAGCCAAAGTAACTAACCAAAGGAACTAACTAGAACTGCTCTTATCATAGAACGTGGCAGAATCAACGTCTCTAAGTAATTCTGAAGTTGGGGCGAGGTCTGTAGAGGAAAGGTGGATCGACACTCCGATTCGAATAGAGAATAGCTTCAAATCCTATTAGCGCTGCTATTTGCTGCTTACTACAATCCAGCCAGACCCTTTGTCTTCTCCCTCGTTACGCTTGGCGAACCTCGATACTCTTTCATATGTAACTAATACAACGATATCAAGTCGTAGATTTCCTTTCAGGTTCCAATCTGAACGAGCTGAGGAAAAAAGGGTGGAAGAACAGTGGATTAATAATCACGCCTAGAGAACATAGAATACTTAGGACCGGACCAATGGAGAACCGGGGTTGTATTAGCTACAGTAGGTTGAGGGGTTCCAAACAGCGAATCAGTGTAATACGATAAGAGACTCATACATCCTAAGAATGGTCGGCGACGCTATTAAACCATCGCCGCGCTCTCCCAAGCGGTATATAGCTAACGAGCGCGGGCCCTCGATGACAGAACTGCAAGATCCCTCCCACCGGGGTGAACCAACACCACAGATGCCGTGTTCCGGCCGTGATCCCCAGGCCGGGGTCTCCACAGCTCCCGCCGACTCGGGATCCCAACCACCAGGCGCGAACCAGAGCAGGAGATGTCTAGCGGGTGGTGTACCCGGGGCCACGGCTGCTCGCCTTCTAGGGCAGGACGTAGATGTCAGTCCAGCCGAGGACGACGACATCTCGCCGTCGCCATCAGCATTAACATCAGCCTTCCTTAACCTCCCGCTCGAGATCCGTCTCGAGATATACTCACACCTCCTTACCGCGCCACCAAGCCCACCTCACCCACCACTCATTCCACCCTCACCCTCACCCTCATCCTCATCCTCACCTTCTTCCTCCCCCTCCCCAGCACCCTTCTTCGCGCAACAAACGGCCCCCTCCCCCCTACACCCAAGCATCCTGCGCACATGCCGCCAGCTGCACGCGGAGGGAACGCCGGTGCTATACCGGAGCAACACCTTCCTAGCGCACGCGTCGCTCCTAACCGTATTCCCCTCGCTGTTCCGGCCAGGGCACCCGCGACGATCGTACGCGCCCGTGCGCAGCGCGCCCCTAGCGGCGCTGGTGACGCGGTTCCGGGTGCGGCTGCGGCTGGACGCCGAGCCGCAGTTCGCGCGCGACGCCGCCACGGCCCAGTTCTCGGGCAAGAGCGAGCTCGTCATCGAGGCCTGGCAGACCGAGTGGCGCGCCGCCGGCCCGGACGCCCTGCGCCTCTTCGAGGGCGTGCGCGGCGTCGGCGCCGCCCGCGTCACCGGCAGCACCAGCGGCTTCGAGGACTACGCGCGCTGGCTCGAGCGCGCCATGATGGCCGCCGTCGGCGACTGCGTCACCCCTTTCGCTTGGGAGGACGGGCTTGTGAAGGGGTCTGCGAGGGCTTGAAGGGCTTGGATGGCTGTCTTGAACGTAGTCGGATATGGGGCTGGAGAAGGCACTGGGCGAGGGGAGAAGGCACTGGGGTCCGTGGCGGTTAGGTGGTCATAGGCAAGAGAAGATCGTACTGGGGCCCTATTTTTATTTTTATTTTTTTTTGGCACAGGAGGTAATAGGTCACCTAGACATAAGTTGTCTTGGTGGATCGAGCTTTCATATTGTTCTTCTTTGACTGTATTGTTTATAGTGTGGGATAGTTTGTGTCAGTATTTTACTTCAACAATCCAGTCCGCGAATACATTTGTATGAGTTTCGAAAACCATCTGGTGGTGAGGATGTAGCGCCATGTGCTGCTTGAAAACTGAACTAGACTCCGCTTAATACATACCTATTTTCTTATATAGTCAACTTCACGAGGGCGCCAGAGGACCTAAGACGTTGTTGTATATGTACGGGAAATCTGAGCCCTAGTAATTACCTGCATTAGAACACCTAAGGCATCCTATAAAGTTCACCGTGACTAGGGTCTGTTAGCCACTTGTTTTGGTCTTGATATGATGTTGTGACAAATAACATCGTAGCTTTTTTGACTAGAGGAGCCGTTACTACGGATAGTGAGATGTAGCCAGCCTTTCCATCCCTCAGAGAATTGGGACTTTTGACTGTACATCCTCTTCTTCTAAGCATAAGCCTTTAGAGCGAAAACCTCATAATGGTGACCAGTAAGTGTGGGGACTACCTTCGATCTATGCGCATCGAAAGTAAATTTCCACAGCAAGAGCCTATCTGAAAACAAAACCAAGAATCTATGCGGGGTTTATCGAACCCGTCGTCTTCTAAACCGAGGGGTATGAACAAACCAAATCGTGAAATCCTGACAATGTCATCTAATCTACAAAAGAAGTCCAACACACAAGTCTTTTTTAATTCGCTTGCCAAATCTCAAACGCCAGTCTTATGCAGGTCTTCATCTCTCTACTAGGTCTATAAAGACAGAGAAATTGTAACGGGATCGGGGGAAAATCTCATTAATTGCCGCCCATGAATCGCGGCATGGCCTTCCAGGCCTTTTCGTTTCCGACCTGGACGCGGCCGAAATTCTCATCAATGTCGAGGATGATCTTCAGGGCGTTACGGCTGCGCGCGTGTGGCGAAGCAACGTCCTTTTCTCGCATAGTTGAAACCACCTTAGTAATACCGGTGTGTACTTGTTGTTCTGGGGCCTTGCCGGGGAATGGCAGCGCGCTTTGGAGGACCTCGTAAGCTGCGAGGGTGAAACCGAACTGGGGCGAGGATCGGAGTATTCGTGCAGGGCCACCCTTGAAGAAGGCCTTGAATCCTTCTTCCTTTAGGATGGTCTGAGCTGCATGACGTAAACCAGTGTAATTGGTATCGCCCTTGCGGGCCTCGACCTGGAGACGGGTCTTGATAACGTCGCATGGTGTCGTCAGGTATGCTGCAGGCATACCTGCAATGGCACCGGCGGTGAGTAACTGCACAATGCCGAGCTTCTTGGTCGGTGACTCTCCGAATAAGTCTTTCTTCAGATGGCTGTATGTGGGGAAGTAGATGGCAGAGAATGGGACATCGCGAAGAAGACAAGCCGAGGCGCCTTTATAGAGGCCCTTGAGACCCAAGTTTCTCACAATCCACATAGCAGAGCGCTTCTGGGCTCCTTCGGTAGCCTTAACCATCTCACCCTGAACTTGGAGTCGAATTTTCACAATCTCAAGAGGATTGGTGAAGACCTGGAAGGGTGTTAGCAGGTGACGAACATGCACATCCAATTGAAGTGCTTTGGGGAGGCCATGCATGAACTTACAACTTGACATGCACCGGCGGAACCACCGGCCAGAAGTTCGTATGGGAGGCCAATCTGTCCAGACTTCTTGTCGGTGAAGATGCCGCGGACAATGTCGTTCACAGTAAGTTTAATAGCCTTCTCTGGAGCTACACCAACCAGCTGAGGCAAAACACCAGAGTATAAACCACGGACACCTTCATTGGCTATCACTTTTCTGAAGCAGTCAACCGAGTTTTTATACAGTCGCTGTCCCGGGTCAGCGCCACGCTGATTCTGCATACGCGTCTTGACCAAGTCAATAGGATACACCATGAAGGCACCGAAAGCACCGGCAACACTACCAAGAAGAAAGCTGTATGCGGACTCGGCAACTTGCAAGAGAGCCGACTGTGCACTCGACTTGGTTTGGAGGGCTGCCCTGGCCCGCTTTTGCGACTCATCCGAGATGCCACGGCTAACCCATTGGGGATCAAGAACTTTCGCGAAGTCTTGTAGGCCCAGCCTGCCGGAGGGTTCATCCAGACTGGCAAAGTGGAAGAGGATATCAGCTTCCATCGGTGTAAACAGCGAGAAACGAGTGATCTTGGCAGCCTCATTAAGGAACTCATTGCGCGTGATCTTTCCGTCGGAGCTCTGGCTGATCGCCTTGCGGATGATGAGCTCGACCAGATCCATTTCCTTAATCATGTTCTGGAAAGCACGAACGTTGGCATATGAGATCTTGCTGCCTGTTGAGATGTTGCAGAGTGTTGACAGGTTCTGCAACAGGTGGTCGGATAGCTTGTGTTTGGCGGTCTCAATGATGATCTTGGCAAACTGTTCAGGCTCGATATAACCATCCTTGTTCTTGTCAAAGCGTTGGAATGCCTGCCGAATACGCTCTCCCTGAAGGCCACGCAGCATCTGCGAGAACTCTGGGTACGACAAGTTGTGTCGCTTCGACTTGTCACCAATGTACAGCTTAGCCCATTCACAATCCCAGTCGAAGGGGATGCTACCTTCACCCTTGTTGAGTTCGTACAGTTTCCGGAAGTCTTCGTACTTGACTGTGCCGGTGCGGTCAACGTCAAACAGACGGAATGCAATCTCGTACTCGGCATCAGATTTGTTGAGCAGGTTCAAGAAGGCAGCCCAATCTCCCAAAGTAACTCGCCCATTTCCAGAACGATCAGCAACGCGGAAGAGGATGCCATACTGGTCGCGGTGGATTTTGGACTGTGAGAAATAAAAAAGACGCATTGTCAGTAATGGGTCGACTCGAATCAAAACTAGTCAATGTGGCATATATGGACACTCACGTAGTCCTCATCGGCAGGCGCAATAGCTTCGATGAACTCCTCGGGGCCCATGACAGGCTCGCCGGTCTGCTCATCCTTCTTTGCGTTACTGAAGAAAGTAGCGCGATAGGACGAAGACAGGTTGGCAGGTTCCTCTGCGCCCAGAAGGCTACTCTTAACCGCTTCCTTCACCGTCGAAGGGGCCGCCATGGTCGTAACTGTGCACTGGAGACAGACGGGAGGCAGGAGGGATTGGCGATGTCGCACGACGGGTGTGTGGTGGTGGTGCTGTGAGGGCGGATGACTGGAAAGGGACTAGACGGCTGGTTCGAGCGTGCGCCGGGTCACCAGCGGCCAGAAACGACAAGAATCGGCAATCACAGCAGCGAAGAGGACCCTCACGATACCTGAAACCTACCCAGCAGCCTGTAGCCGGTGGAGCTCCGAAACTAAAGAGTGGGTGCTCGGTGTGCCGCCTGTCTAGTGCGGATCGTGTCCAGAGGCGCGCACGCTTCGATCTTCAGCCTGCAACTCGGGGAGCCTCGGATTCCAAGCCCTGAGCAGATTGGAGGGAGCGGCGAGGGGCGGATGAAGATATAGAAGAGACGGGACGCCTGGATGGGTCGCGGTGGCGGTGACGATGATGGTGAGGGATTTCACAGAAGCTTGATGCCGCTGGGCGAGTACCTAGTAAGACTTCCAAATTCTTGAAGTTCCTGTCACCCGAAAATTCCAACTTGCGCTAGGCGAGTAGCGTGCGCTATTGCTGCTGAGACAGAGGGTGGGCATGGTGGTGCATCCAATCAGCGCCGCCGGTTGGCAGCTGGACCCGTCAGCTATCGATAATCGCGTGGAGGTCGTCCAAGGAAGTACGTTAATCCGGAGATACCGATCTACCGATACGGGGTACCCCGAGAGAACGCCGGTGGAAAGGAGGTTAGCTTGCCGCTAAGCCCTATCGGGTCTTTGGAGAGAGATCATATGGGGGCCGTATGGGGGCCACGATGGGGCCGCTAGCTCCACGCTCTGCACTGCACGCACGCGGCGGCACATAGCGAGAAACATAGCGCCCTGCGAACTGAGCTTACGTGAATCGCCCAACAACCTAAAATCCCTCCGTCCCCAATTTTGGCGCATTTCGTGGGCTAGGGGCCAAAGCTTCACCAAAATCAGATGAAGTGGCTCATTGTCTTCAGCGTTCCATGAGGAGACTAGAATTGTTTAGAATGAATGACAGCGCAGCGCAGAACAGAACTTGTTGTAAAGCGTCCACATTCCTTTAGCGGCAAGGCAGCGCTGATGCGAACCTTGGGCAACTCCACTTGTTTATGGAGGCAGATACCTCGTGCTCGCTGTCACTATGCGTAAAGGGGGCCCAGTGGGATGAGAGCACCGTGTGGCCTTTGTACGGGCCATCATCGTGAAGGACGCCACAGCGACATGAAACGAGACACTTGTCTTGTGTAGTCGAAACCGCCGGAAGAGCATCAGAATGCACAGATTGTCTTTGTTCTGCAAGCTTGAGTGCTTCTAGAAAAACAGAAGATGTCAGAAGGCTGAAGGAACTCTACTCCAGCGTGAATGTGACAATGCCTTGCATATAAAGGAAGTCCTCTCTGCACTTTTAGCGGTGGTTGGGACCGGTTGTTTCCGGTAGATGTTACCTACCCCAGTGATCTTTGGGGTTTAAGAGAAGAGAATAGCCGCCATGTCATAGCCGTCGCACCACTCAATCATACGAGTTCCACCCGACCTACCATAATGAATATAATGAAGGAGCTTAACGGTGAACGCCCGGCGCTATATACTCCGTGGCTTCTCTGTTGTGGTTTCATACTAGCGCGGCTGCGTTCGGGATGCTAGTACTGTTAATACCTAGGTATGCTGTATGCTGTGCGCAGTTACTCCAACGTCAGACCGAGGTAGATAGGCCATGGGACAAATGTCTCGTCCTGAAAATCAAGTTGTCCCCCTGTTTCAAGGTGTCAATCTATGTTAATTCTATATACTGCGCATACTTTATTTTTGATACGGGCAACTTCTGGATATTGCTTACACAGTTTGGTCATATTAGCGCTAATAACTTCACTAGGGAATAGTTCTAGAATACATAACACAGCTATACATACGAGCACTAAATACAACATGATTATTTTAGTTAAGGCATTAATACGTATTGAAATAACCGTGTTCATATTAGGATTTAAAATATATTGTTCCATTGTATGGTCCCTAAAAAGTGAAAAGCCTACTCTATGCAAGTTAGTAACTGTGATAATATAGTTGTGAGTAGTAGTATACTAATCGCGGTTTAGGGTTCTGATATAGAGCAAGCCATCACACATACTCTGGCCACTATAATAGCTACAACGTCACATGCGAGAATAACGTGGGAGGCATTCCTGTCAGGAATTAAGAAGCTTTTGTCTAAAGCTCTATGTACAGGCTGCATTTGGCTGGCTTCAAATGCTAGAACAAACCAATTGGGAACCACACAGTTGGCTTTCTCCCCATCAAAATTATATACACAGACAAAAGCACGACTTATGTCTCTTGCGTAGTGGGTTAGTATCTTGACAAACTTCAAGAATCTCTATCCCTTTTAGCATGCCAGATGTGGAAATACTGATCGCTACGTACAGTTCCGCACGAAGCCGTACCTCCTGTTCATTGCCGAACGCCTTGTCCTTTGCCTGAATCACCTGGAATGCCAGTATTGCCTCTACCACAAAGATTTTCCGGAACGCCTAGAGAATGAATGCTAGACCTTTGAGGAAAGGTATCGCAAAGGAAAGGGAAATTTAGGGTCATGCAATTCGTGATTATCGTAACGCCTCGTCAACTGGCATACGGATGCCAAAGTATGGATATTGTGAATATTAGTAGAGGAGATGGACGAGCCATAGTTGCTAGTGCCACTGGGAACTTTGCTTGTCATGTAGAACGCTCCGTGGCCAGTCGTGTTATCAGCTATGAAGAACCAACCTCTAAGCTCGTCCTTCACCCCTCTCGAGGGGCTGTGGATAGGGAGAGTATGATGCGGACTCAACAAAGAGAACCATACTAAAGTGAGAGCAGTGGTTTAGCCAAGTGTTGAGATGGGTACCTTGATAGCGTGAGGCCCAGCGTGAGGATCTGCATGGGAGCCGGCGTAGGAGGCACGTGGAGGTTCGCTGTTGAGGTACTCGACAATCGACATCGAGACGCGCTGCTCGAATGGAAGAGTATAGCCTCTCATAATCTCCTCTTCGACATAGGTAGATGCATGTCTGTATCGCTTGTCCGAATACTTGTCAAAGACCGCACTGTGGTGTTTGCGAGCGTGTCGACAACAGTCTAGTAGCATGGCAACTAGAGGCTTTAGCTGTTGATACGTGTAGCCGGAATAATGAACATGAGCAGGGGCCTAGAACCATTGGTTAACAGGAGAGATACGTGTTAGTAGACAACAAGACCTACCCATTCACCCTTGTGTAATATAAGACGTGAGAGACAGTGGGCACCGGCTGCAATATAGCTGGGTGGGCTTGCCACAAATCGTTCATCCATGATTACAACCTCGAGGAAATACTTGGCCAGAGTACGAGTCGCCAGATCGTAATCATCTGCTTTGCTGATGCGCCGCAAGAAACTCATTGGACCCGGCCAACCGAGCTCAAAATCGAGCATGCTTAACATGAAGCGCTCGGCTTTCAGGATCTCCTCCACGGTATAGCCGCCGTCCACCATATAGACAATCTCCTGGACCGAGGGACAGTTGATCTCTTCATACTTAGCCGCGATGAAAATAGCTGTAGCGCCTACAAGCTGTAGTTTCGCCAGTGACACGACTTTATTAGAAAGGAACCGATCAATATAGTTGACGGTCAGGAACAACGTCTCGGGGAGGAGTCCAAAGCGAGCGTGGACCTGAACTACCCAGTCCATCAAAACAGAGCGCATCGACCATTGAATCTCACCCTGATTATCCATGTAATGAGCATTGGGTAGTAGGGTCGTCTTGTAAGTCTATATTAGTAAATCGTCCAAGAATATTTTTAGCCTGGCTCTGCTCTCACCTCTAGCTCCTTCATGTAGCGAAAGATATCATCACCGTATTCAGCAACCATACTGATATCCCAGGCATCCTCTTGAATTTCCTCAGCAGTTCGTCTGCTTGCAACGATCTGTTTAGCAGCCTCGATTTCCACTTGGCCTTTCTTTGTTATCTTCGGGGGAAGCATGACTGTCGTCACACCACCAGTGGTATTATCGCCGTGTGATCTGTATGAATGAGCGGTGGTATAGCCTTTATCGTCGTAGTAGTGGTCGTCCTCGTCGTCACAATCGGATAGGTAGGATGGATAGACACGGTCGTTAACAAAAGATGGAGGGTAAGGATCGCTGTTGTAGTTGATCAAATTGGTCTCAGGCTGAGCACTAGACGTTGGAACTGGGTTGATGGGCTCAGGGACATGTGGCTCTGGATGAGAACGAGCGGCCGGTTCATGTGGTTGAGGTGCATCTATGAACTGGGCCAGTTCATTCGTCGGAAATTCAAACTGCTCTGAGAGACCCTCAACAGCATCTACGTAAAGAGGCTCGGTGGCGTCGTCATCGGTACGAGGGGAATTACGAGGTGGTACGTCTGCAGGAGGAATTAGGAGAGGGAGTTTTGCAGAAGAGTAGCTTCGCTTCTGAAGCTGGGCGGCGTCGGAGTGAGTATAGCGAGAAGGCTGTTGTTTGTCTGGAAGCTTGTGGTGTTCTGGTTGCAAACTTTGTCGCTCCAGGGAAGCCTGATCAACCGGCGGCTGCTGCTTGATTTTCGAGTTTGCAATGGCAGGCTGCACCTTGGAAGCTTGGGTAGCCGGCCAATCTTCAGTTACGACCTCGGCAGTCTCTACAGGTGCAGGTCTGGATTCTTCTTTCTGTGGGTCTTTGTACACGACGGGGTTTAGCTTGCTGAGGCCTTTCCGTGGGACGTAGGTATCATTAGTGCGAGCTCTCAGTTGGCTCATTGAGGTGGAAAGCGCAAGGGTTTTTGGCGGGCGCTGTGCTGGCAGAAAGAACGGTCTATTGAGCGCGTCCTTGGGCTTGGGATTGGATTGTATGCGATTCTCCTGCGCCTTGGAGGCAACCATGGTTGATGTGGTGTTATAGCTACGCGTTGTTCCCGGCTTGCCAGCATATGGCGCGTCGCTCGCGTCTCTGGGAGCTCCATTGCGGTCTCCCAAAGCTGTGCGCTTCGCCGCAATGTTGAAATTGCCGGTCGCGGACATGTTTAAGAGGTTTCCAGTGGATTTGTGACGTTGATGGAGTGTTTTTTCGGCAGGACGGGGATGATCTTCGTTTCCCAGGCTGGGAAAATGACGATTAGGTCTGTAGGGCTGTTGCGATACAATGCCAGGTTAGCAATTGCCTGATGGCGCAAGCTGCAATACAGCCGGGATACGCGTTCCGGCATGCGATTTCTGGGTAGACTGGTGTGGACGAAGGGTTGATGCTCGCGCTCGGGTTGGAAGGGTAAGATAGGATGGAATGTAGGTCGCGTTAAAATAGTTCTTGCCGTGCCGAGCAAGACACGAGTGGGCATGACTATTGGGAGGTACTGAGAAATCTCTAACACTTACTCGAGAGTCCATATTCTACTCGTCCGCGATCCAGCTGTTCTAATGCAAGGTACTGATGCTTAAACGGCTGTTCTACAAGACGCGCGACTGGTCGAGGGAGAGAACAAGGATGGATGGTCCACAGCAGGCCGAGGGAGCCTGCAAAGAATCGAGGCGGACAAACGATGCTGAAATAGTAGTTGAAAACTATAAGACCAGGCTTGCGACGGTGCTCTTCAGCACCAAAGTGTGCACTGTTGCGTCTAAGGATTCATTGATGGAGGAGGTGGTGGTCAATGGATGCGAAGGGGTACGCTGCAAGAGATTCCTGTTGAATGTCGCTCAACGGTTAGTTTGCGCTTGTTCTTTAGTGTACTTAACGCAGCATGGTAAGCTAGGTAATTTAAAAAGGTGCCAATTTGGGACACCTGGAGGGCTCGGGCTCAGGGACTAGGCTATCGGTACGTACCACCAAAGTGCTAGTTACAGTATAACACTTAGTTAGCTATGCGGCAGCAGCGCGGTCGCTTAGAAGAAAAGGGGGAAGGAAATTAGTATTTCTAATCCCAACAACGAAGGCAAGTGTGTGCAGATGTGTGGTCTCAGGAAGAACAACGAGATGTTGTGAGGGCAGAAGAAGGTTGCGGTGCAGAAGTTGAGATAGAGAGATAGAGAGGGTACCTTATGTTATTTTGAGTCCTTGAGATAGAGTTTGTTGATGCCCGTTGTCTGGCCTCCCAGTCCTACTGGTGTCTCCACCAGAAATTTGGCTGTTAAGGCTAGGCTGGCTAGATACATTATGCAAGGAGCTAAGGAGGAGAGGCACTATGTATTGGCAGACCTATGCACTAGCATTGTCTACGGTAAGCCGGACAATAGGTACCTCAGGTTTAACTTTGCTCACCATTGTAAGAATTGTATTGGTGTACTGTATGGTAGAGTGCAGTAGCATGGGTGCTGAATGGGGTAAGAGTGCCGATTTAGGAAAGAAAATAAACAAACCGACCAAACAGAGTGGACTGTTTAATCCCTGTCAGAATGTACTTAATGTACTGTAGCGTACACAGGCGCCGTTGCCCCGGCCGCATATTCTGCGCTGCAAACTGCAACCCATTTGATAATGCAGGCACTCTACAGCCCAAGATAGCGAACATCGGCTTCTAATGAGGAGGCTGCACGTATTCAAAAACCAATAACTCATATCAAAAGTTTCTAGCTGTGCTATTCAGAAGATTAGTTCACTACTACATATGTATTATACTAGTACAGGGTAATCATGCTAGAATCCTTTACTGAGTAGATGTATCTTTGTATCTACGCATAAGATACCCCTGTAGTAAAGCCTGAGATGCAGCTTACCCAAAATGATGGAGAACTATGGGGTCATATCTTTCAGCCTCAGTTTACAGCGCCACACTCGCTAGCAGATTCTCTGCATGGTCAGTGCACCTCCGTCGGATGACGTAGCTGAAAATAGCCAGTCGCGTCTTCCATGGAGGCAGCAAATTGCAACAATTTCAATTTATCTAACATCTACAAGCACTAACTTATCATAATTAAACCCTTTCTGAATTTTACTTATTAGTAAACTATAATAGACATGCTAAACCCCAAAAATCGTGATTCTACTATACTGTTCTGTGATCATTGATTCAATGTAGATTTGGTCCGTGGCACGCGATATGTCGAGAAGTTCAATCACGAGCAATACTCGAAAGCACGTGACCTTACATTTCCCCCATTCGGCATCTAAAGCTCTCTCGTCACTCTCGCGCAACTGCGATCATTCATTTAGGAGCTTATAAAGGAGAACCAGCGCATATAGTTCGGCTCCTAGATAGCTTACAAACGCTTCTTAAATCTTGCGCAACCTTGTTCATTGGTTGTACTCGTCCTCAACATCAAGTCTCGCCGAGCGGTGACCAGCATTATAGGCAGTGTTTGCGACAAGCCTGTTGCGTGGTTACAAAATAAGATGAATCAAATAGGACTTGCAAAAATCTTTTGCAACAATAGTGTATCTCCTGACCTAGAAGATGTATGAATTGTACAATCCCTATTTATCACTTTAGCCAATGGCAAGATGCGACTTCGCGTGTTGTATCAAGTCGTTGGGACATAGGTTGTAGGGAGAGCCAGCAGAATTCGCTCCACAAAGTAAGCACATCTTCCAATTGATGCGACCGCTCGAGGAAGTAAGTGTCCGAGCCGGTAACTAGACAATCACAGTGTCACGAAAATGAGTCAATGCGATGATTCAGGTAATGACCGTCAAGCGAGAACAGCCTGCCGTCGGCACTCTCCGTCCGGAACTACGGAATCATACGGCGAGCGCGCATTGCGACAATTGACCGCGGAATCCTTGGCTTGTAGTGTCTAATGATTAGACATGGAAATGTACGCGCGCGCAACCACAGGATGGGCGCAAGACGGCTTGTTCGTATGCGCTGCTCTTCTAGTAAAAAGGATTGAAACTATCGGGTGCCGCGATCAATGCTGTAATAAATACCTCCCGGTCAAGGGGTCGCCCGCCACCGTCCCGTGTTTTATCCAAACGATTGGCTGCGCAATCTCGCAAAATGTGGTAGTATCAAAGACACCCATCCATCTTGCATGCCAGCCATCAGTTAGTCGTGGCAACAAGCGGAAACTCGGTAAACAAAGCTATAATATTACTTACCTGCCTGGATACCGTAGTGTTGACTGTCTGGCCTGCGATGCGCCCATTGAAATGCCGACTGACCGTACACTAATCACCTTACCTTAGATACTTCAAGTAGGCTAATAGATAATTCCCAACCCTTCGCAACCCCAGAATGGACAGTCGACCATGCTTCTTCCATTTCCTACGACAAGATAATAGGGTCAAGTGGAAGAACAGGGCCTGAACAAGCCAGGCAGTACGTTGTACCATGTACCTAACTAGGTGCGGTGTACGTTAGCGCAGATAAATAGTGTACCTAAGAATTCACACATTGAGAGGGCAAGATGTTTTCTATTGGGCGAAAAGCTTCTTACTACTATCTATGGTTGGTATGTAGTAAGAGAGCGGTCAAGAGAGGAAAGCATACTTCCGCGACCTGCCACAAAGGTCGTTTCGAAACAACGCTGCTGGTCGCGGCCCTTCTAGCTAACCCTTGTTTTCCTCTGTTTGTTTTCGCACTTGAGGGCGCGCGTGTCTCCAGAGGCCTGATCTGGCGAGATGTTTACGGACCACACACTATTAGTCGTCTTCGGTCGCGCATGCGAAAACAAACAAAGAATGCATGGAGACCTCTGATTCGCAGAGCGCAACCCAGGGTGCTGCACTTGGCTGCACGAACAAGAGCTCTGCGCTCGCCAGCTCGCCAGCCCTCCTGATAGCGTGACAGCGTGTTCGAGAAGATGGGGCTTGCGTTGTAAGAACAGGGCCTTTCTGGGGGATTGATTTGATGTAAGTAAAACTCGGCCAACGCATCTTACATCCATCTTCTCTGCCTTTCCCTCAATAAGAACGTTTCCGCCGCTTTCTTACTCCACACTCACAAGACCTTATCCCACGAAGGGCTTGGCTTCCCGTAATAGCTTTGTATAGTTTTCGAGCGTCAAAAATTACACCATGACTTGCCACAGCTGTTCTCTTTCAAACTCGGTTCGGAATCACAGGGTCTCATTCTAAAGCCAGCAGATCTCGGGCTCTTCGTTCTGGTGTTCAATTCATTGCAATTCCTTATTGCCGAGATGGTGTGGCCCTGGAAATACAATGAAACACAAGGTACATGGAGGCATAAATGCCGATCTTTCTTGTGTGCATAGATGGATACCTAGTTAGGTTAGAGTCCTGGTCTACGATGACGATGATGGCCCTCGGTGACAGCCATCAGACCTCTCCTGGCATACCTGTTCTTGCTTAGCATGTTTAAAAACGCATTTTATATGCGACTGGCCATGCGCGTATACCTACCAAGTAGACTACTATTCACCCAGCGTATTCCATAATGTATCTAGATAGACGGGAGTTCGTCACTGTGGTTCTCCAGCACGCTGCTTCACACCAACCTACCCATCTGCAGAAATCATGCAGACACACGGTGAGGACGGGTACCCCTGTTCTGACAAGTTGGCGCATGCCGGCTCCATTGGCTGGATCGGCCGTTGGCTTGGCCACTTGACTGACCTGAGATCCCCGTCCACGAAGTTCGTTGTGACCGCGCAAGCTACGTTAGCAGACTAGCAGAGCGGCACCTGATAACCCAAGATTTGCGAATTTACTTGGCATTCGCAGCAGGCGAGACGCTCCCCAAGGCCAGCTTCGCACCAGGAGAAGCCCCCGTACTGCCACTGCCATGATAAGCGTTGCGCAGGATTCGTCGTCTACATATCTGCACATAATAATAGCAGTAGAGATGTCGTAGAGTGGGTAACTAGCGTCCTGCTCAGCCCGCAGTCGCAAGTCCCCTGTCGCACCCTTTCTCCACAATGACGGCGGCGCCAAAGGATGGCGTGTTCATCATCGTATTGCGCAGACTGCGCAGGGCATTCTTTCGCTCACAACAGGGACCCTCCAGTTCGGCCTCTACCCAGTAAGTTGTGACTTTGGGTGACGGCAATGCGACCGAAGCTGGGGAGTATTTTCCACACGTAATCGCGCCAGCACTTGTCCCACTAAGCCGGCTGGTCACAGCCAAACGCTCCGAGTCACAAGCAATCTAGCGCCCGGGGAGTAGATAACCATCTACACTAGGGCCCTGGAGGCCGGGTGCAGAACCGGCTTGATGGCGCATCGGGCGAGCTTGAGGGTGGCCAGGCCAGTCGCTACTTGCCTAACCTAGACGCTTGCTTGGTTCGAGCCGGTCCTGAAAGGTTCCTACTGGAAAGCGAGCAGCAAAGAAGACCCGAAAGGGGACCGCCGGCTCACTCGAGCATAGTACAGTAAGTTCAGCCAGTCGCAAATCCAATTCGTCTAGGTGCAGTCCACCGCAGCCCGTAGAATCGCTTGGGCCTCCATTCTGAACGCAACCAAGCGGACACTTCTGCCAGACTTGACTGGCTGTTACAAGTGAACAACACACCACACGGACCGAGTAGACCTTTTCGCACAAGTTGGGAAATACATAACACGCAGACGTCTTCACCGGTTTTTGAGGCACAAACGATACGAACTACCTCAACTATAGGTCGCATACCTAATCTACCCTTAGGTAAGTCGACCGATGGTGTACACTGCGCACAATGGACCAGTCTGTCGAGGCCCTCTTATCAAGACATGTGTGTGATATTGAGCACAATTTCCATCATTTCCTAGGCCTAGCTAGTTCGAGGTCCAGTGTCGCATGTGTCTGACAGCAACACAACAACCATGCATGAGGCACCTACCTACCTCCGAGATAGATAGATAGATACCTAGGTACTGTAGATAGATACCTCGAGGCAAACCAGTAGCGACGCTGAATGTGGGCATCTCGCCTGCTACGCAGGGAGGCATGCTGCTATGGAGGTAAATGCAATGTGGCGATTTTGACTTTCGCTTGGGGGTGGTAGGCGTAATTTATTTCCTGGAGCTAGCTATCAGGTGTCGCTGGGCTGATGGAATGTTGGGAAACTTGAACTAGGAGGTATCCATGGACCATCATGCATGTTCCCAAGTATAACTTGTAGGTAGTGTGTGTGTGTGTGTGTGTGCCCAGGTGTGTATGCGTATGTGTGTCGCCAGGTAGGTATGTAGAGAGAGGAGAATACAGGAGGTATGCTCAAGTCGCCCTCAACCATCCCTAATAATTACAATTAAATGTTTGAAGAGAGGGATGGATGTTACCAATAGTTCAATTTCCCATCAAAACCCGCGAATTGACCCTTTCCACATGCTCATTTCGTGGTTGATTTGGCAATTTGTGCAGGCTGGGTACTGTGGTACCTCCAAGCTGTGTTATCAAAGTGACGCAGTGCTAGTTGCTCCTTTAGTGGTCGTGGTGTGCACAGTAGGGGGGAGCTCCAGGCGGGTTAGGTGCTACCTGTAGGCAGTTGCGTTAGGTACCTACAAGCGGTAGGAATGGCACATTTGCACGGGTACTTGCACCCACCACTTCCCAAGTTCACTAACTGTGTGGGCAAGCCTTTTTTGAGACTCACCCGGTACTGTGCAAAACCTCGCTCTCTCCTCTACCTCCTCTTTCACACGAACCGATCCCTTGACCAGACCACCCATCTAACCACGCCCATTCTTCCCGGTAAGTCTTCCTAATCCATCTCCGCCCTCATCGTTGTCTATCTCGCTAGCCCAGCTTTCAAACCCGCTCGATTTCGCTCCCCTAACGCTGACCCGCTGCTCTTGTAGACCGACTCGGGGCACCAGGGCTCAAGGTCGAGTTCATGCGTCTCTGACACGACAACACCATCCGCTCTGTGTCTCGGTAAGTTTTTCAGAGTCTGTCGCCATACGCGATCCGATGTTTGTCCCAATGGAGACCGCAGCCGTCCTCATGGTCTTGCAAATCCGCCTCGGCACCATGGTGCCATCAGCGTGCCACAGAATGCTACCTCTCACACCAACCATGGTCGCCGACGACGAGCAACACTGTCCACCCTCAACGCCCGCCCATTTCCTCCCCTTCCACTACTGTTCGAGACGTCGAGCTAACGTGAGCCATCATCAGATACACAAGGCGACATCGTCGAGGCCTCGAATACCTCCACCCTCCTTCCCGTCTTGCGATCGGGTTTTGACCGCCCTTGTCCTTGCCCTTGCCATTCACCTCTCGACATAAGAGCCGTCGGGGCATTCAGTCGCGATTGAGGACCCTCGAATTTAACTACCAATAAATACTACAAAGGTAGCGATCGAGGGTCTGCCCGAGAAGGTGATGGACGTGTCCAGCCTCCTAACGGCCAAACCCTCGTCCTCCCATCAGCTGTCGACCAACACCCGACCTATTGCGGGCGCTTCTCATCACACTTTCCAGCAGGCCTACTCTACTGCCAAACTTGCCCTCGACACATCGATAGTCCACCAGGGGAGTAAAATGACTTCCGCGTCGCCGATTGAGCCATATGCAGGCGCTTCTACCAGCTCCCACAGTGGAAGCGTCTCCCCTCGGCAACTTGTAGCCCCCAAACATGTTCAATTCGAGCTCCTCTGCCCTCAATCCCCCCAATACCGAGCGCGGCTCCCTTTGCGTGTTCAAATATACCCTCATGATGACACAGAGTCTATAATCTCTACCGTTAAGAATTTCTATGGCTTATACCACGGCGTCGCGGGTATTAGTTTTGAGGACGATCGGAACAATACACTAATCGCAAGATACGAGAACTTCAGTAACAATATGGTCGTTCACGTCAGAGTTATCGAAGAGCCTTCTCCATCGGCTGGTCCGTTCAATCCTACGACTTTCCAGCCGGCGTCCCTGGAGTATACGGCCCATCAAATGGGTCACCATATTTCTAGACCTGGCTCAAGGGCGTCCCGCAGGCGCAGCCCTTCTCCCAGTGGAAATGGTGGGCGGCGTAGCACATCTGTCAGCACAAACCCAGCTGGGAAGAAGGGGCGCTCTCGTTCTACTAAGAACCACGGCTCCAACTATGACGACAGTGTCAATGGCTACAGTAGTGGTGATGGTGCTGCTGGCTCCGTGTCTAGCAAAGCAAAGGATCATATCGGCAACACCGATATTAGTGTAGACAACATCGTTGAGGGTGGTCGTCGCAAGCGCGCTAAGTTTGAGAGCTCTGTAAGCCTACGGAACCTTCATCCATCCCGAACTCAATGCCTAATCACCAGTTACATGTAGGAACTACCATTATTTGCTCCGCCGCAGATGCCTGCAGCCACATCGAATCCCTCGGTGTCTCCTGCTCGTCGTGTAGAGCATCAGCGACCGTCGATGCCTTTTCCCCACCCTGGTCAGAACCCCTTTACAAACCCTCAACCGCTTCAATCTCCTCAGAGTTACAATGGGTATGGCCAACAAGGCATATTTGCAACCCCGGTTGCTGAATCAAGACGCCATCGGGGCAGCATAGGCTACCCGAATAATGGATCGGGCATCCTCCCGACTCCCGACCCTACTATTGGCAGTTGTGTGTCTGAAGAGGATAAAGATGTCGCAATCCAGCTTATGAGACTGGGTGAAATGTCCAACGTTTCCCATGGCAGGACCTCTGCTTCGACTCTGGATGACACCTTCAGCGGCAAGGCGGAAATCGCTTCCTCGACCGGTGCGACAAGCGATAGTGGTAGTGACAACGAAGATGAGCTCCCTCCGGCTCGTCGACAGAAGCTTGATAAGGACGGGTCTGCGCACAAGATTCACCCAACTACAGATAGCCATTTTATACCCCACCACAACAACGCTGAAGCGAGTGTGGACGATGCTAATCTGGAAGATGGCGCTAGAGAGAGCGCCCAGGGCTTGCAACCTGGTGATAACAAAGCAAAGGCTCAAATTCTTGGGAAGCCTCGACTATCCGGTACCAAATCCAGTAAACCAAAGACCACAAAAACACCTAAGACCAGTACTGCGAAGCCAAAAAAGTCTGGTACTGTGGCTACTGGCCCAATGTCACCTTCATCTCTGCCTAACCAATCGCGCAAGCCCTCCATTGCTTCGGCGATGTCAGGCCAGCCTGGTGACGAGGAGCAGCCAGACTTATCAACCAAACCCCGTTGCCAGCGATGCCGAAAGAGCAAAAAAGGCTGTGATCGTCAACGGCCTTGCGGTCGCTGCCGGGATGCAGGCCTTAGCGCCGACCAATGCATCAGCGAAGATGAAGGTAACGGGCGGAAGGGACGATATGGGCGTCATATGGGTGTCCCACTAAAGTCACTTGAGGTTCCGGCACCGCCTGCTCTTTTGCCTGCCGCTCCTATCGCAGCACCTACGGTTGCGACCGATAAGAACAAGAAACGGAAGCGGTAGGCCAGTGACGCATTCCTTATTACGACAGCAACAAGTAGGACGGCTCCGACATCATAGCCAGCATTCTGTAGGGTTCTTTGCCTCTTCGCTGTACATCATTTGACGCAAGTTCGTTGCGCCGTCGGCGCAACGAGGAGCTGGTCGGTTCCGAGCTAAACCCGAGGTTTGGCACTGGCGCAAATCTTCTGCGCGGATGCGCGGGTACATACGATGACTTTGGGGGGCCATCTCGACATTAGGAATGGGATTAGATTTATTTTACTTTTTTTGGCACTGGAGTCACATCCTTGGGTTTTGGAAGGCGCAAATGGAACCAAGGTTTAATAGTGAGGCTTTGTGGCCGTTACATTCCTTATCTTCAACAACAAAACGCTACGCTGGGAACGACTCTTTCTATCAAGGAATTTCTATGGGTTGGCGTTGGATTCGCGCCTGCACTTTTGCTTTTCGCGGTCTCGTTTCCAAAGCACCTGCTTTTGCCTCATGCGGTAAAGACCGCGATCCACAAGATGGCAAACGCCTGTTGGAAATGAGGAAAATTGTTGAAGAGTGTGAAAGACGTGGCGGTGATGGCAGTTAGAAAATCGACGGTTCCAAGTAAATTCGGCTGTGCCCCCAGGTCGGGGGACGAGGCGCGTCTGGCTGACGCGCCAAACTATAGTGCCAAAAATCACTAAACCGGGACCAGTCTACGAGCACGCCGTGGGTGTGATCGTGTTGAATTGGGGCGGTGTTGCTTTCCACTCTACGGTTGGTGATGGTATATTGAGAGTGGTTCGCATCGTGTTTGTCTGTCTTTTCCCGTCTATCTACTCGTCCCGACTCTTATCTCCATTGTTAATCGGGATGGGGCATGATATCAGGTACCATAAAAATTTCTATACTTTAGCTGTCAAAATACATGATACAATTCAGCATAGCACGGTGTTGCTCCTTCGAGATGCTACCTCGTACCATACACAATGACCTTACATGGTTTGTTTCTCATCAGGTCCGAGCGTAGACACCTCCCTCTTCCTGTCGCACCTGAGTCCAACGATCGAAGGCGTCGGAAGGTGCGTGTTGTGCTGGCCCGTATCTAGCTGTTTGAGTTTGCATTGGCAGTATGCGATTGTCGATGTGCGTATGCGGGTGACCTTTGGCGCACAGTTACCTTGATCAATGTACCTCCTTTGTCTGTTTTGTCGCGAGTATAGCTTCCAAGATTGGTTTTAAAGGCGCAGAAGCCATCGCTCACAATACAACAGCCCACCCATCCAATTTTAATTGCAGTGGCCCCTGGAAAAGCAAGGGAAGATTTAAACCCAGACAGAAGCCATCATGAGCCGTCACCAGATCGAACGGGTGGCCCGGTCGTCACACCCTTGCATACCACAATCGCGCGCTTACGAGCATCCCTTTCTTCTTCGAGCTGAGCGCATCGCAAGAACGACATCTTACTTGCGACAATCTTAACGGTATCGGGGGGTTCCTTTAACCGCCAGCCGCCGCCGGCGCATTGCGTCGCAAAAAACAAAAAGGGTGGCCGCCAATAACGAGATGCGAAGGCGCTTGACGTTGAGTTAGACTTGCGATCACGGTTCCTGCGCTAGTACGGAACGGGATTTAAGCGGGCGCAATCCTGCTGTGGATTTCTTTAGCGCTCCTTAGCGCTCTTTAGCGCACAACTCTGTACAACGTGTACTAGTCCCGGACCGGAGCTGGGCCCCCGGCGGGACCTGTTTATTCCCATCCAGCGGGGCCCCAGCCAATTGTACCCCTCGTCTTCCTTGCTGCCCCGCTGCCTGACGTGTTTCGATGCGATCTGCGCAATTGCGCTTGCGATAGCAATGGCGGGGCCCTGCCTGATTGGCTCAGTGGAGAGCTAGAGCTTTCTTCAATGCAGATGCGGCATCTCGTGGCTGGCAGTTCGACGAGGGGGTCGCTAGTTAGGCGCAGAGTATATGTATGGTGCGCCAAATGCAGAGCCCATTGCGATTCAGCGTTTCTTTTCCTTTTTTGGTTTCCTTAGGCGATGTTTGTTTCATGGCGCGCTACATACACTTGAGTCCGAGGCTGTTTTATTTCCAGACGGTGCGCTTGCGCGATTGAGACCCGGGGGCCCGGCCAAGGCGGGAACGCCGGTCGCACACGGTCGCAATGTTATGATCCGGGTAGCAAATTGCCTATCTGGGCTACTTTCTTCAACGAGTGTTATATTTGTGCCAGATTTATTGGTCGAAAGGCTGGAATTCGAAACAGCCTCATGTAATGCACCTTTGCGATCCCGTCATCCCTTGGTTCGAATTATTGCAGGAACTCGGGAAGGGCTTGTGATACTCGTTACAAGTCAGGATCAAGCATGTCGCATTCTGTTTATAACTCGATGTATTGGGTTTAGACTGGCGGTGTACTATGGCACTACACTCCACATACCTTTGCATTAGGCAGGACTATGTATGAAATGCCCATTTCTCTGTCTGCTGCCGCGTCGCAATAACGGTCCAAGGTCACACTTACTTCAACATATCTCTGAAACAATCTTGCATGTTTTCTATTTCTTATCTTGGCGGTGTGATGTACTACATAATCCATACTATGGACCGGTACGTCGCACAGATGCACAACTAGCATGTACTTGCTAGATTCTTCTCTGCTCTGTTGTTTTCTTCTTTGTTCTCGTTTAAATTACCTAGGCGGTCTAGAAGTCCAAAGTTCAGGCTGCCGACCTCGATCCACACTTTGTTAGCACGGGTGCCAGCCATCGTTGTTTCTCGCCTTGGATATAGTAGGTATACTAGACAAAGGATCACCTACCTACAACATTACCCAGCTACAACACAACACCCTCATACAATACATTGTCACGAAATAAAATAAAAAATACCTCTGCAATATTATATATGGATCATAATCGAATGTGCAACGTGATCAGTTCTCGGCGCCATCATGCGTGTCATGCAGCCACCTGCTTCAATTTTTCTTGGGCGCAAGTAAATGAGCCCAACTAGGTAACGGTTCGCCGTTATCGCATTTGCCAACTAATGGTATTGCCGCGGCTCAAGCTCCGATGAACACCACCCTCTGCTGTCGCCACTAGAATTAAGGCTAATAAATACACCACACTTCTCTGGCGGAGTCTTCATATCAAAGATGGAAAGGCTGAGCGAAGTCGAAAAGAGCGAGGAAGATATATAAATATCGAACTACCCTAAACAGCGTTGCTGTGCCGGCTTCAAAGTTCATAGAAGTTCTTGAGTTCATGGCGCGGCTGGTATCAATTTGGTGCTCTCAAGTAGCCAATAGGGTGTCATTTCCTGGTGATACATGATCCGAGTAGATATCGTTAAGGTGTAGCCCAATTAGGTTAACCGTAGAGAAATCACTGTTAGGTACCTACAATAGGCTATAACCATTTCGTTACCTACCTAGGTACACAAAACTACAGTTACATACTAAAGTTATAGTAATTCTTAACAACAATATGTAGGTAGTACCGGATAGGAACTACCTATTTCATAGTTACTTTTAAGCGGCTGATCTACCTCCCCTGCGCATGGCGCACTCTCAAGCATACCTACATTTACCTACATAGGTACCTACCTATCACATTCCTTGCAACCACACGTGTGTTAGACCTGAGATTATTCATCGGCAATGGCTGCGCCACCTGACATCACATAGTATGGAGCATATTCTTCTCCGGTCAACAAGCTCTTTCAGCTTTCATCTAGCCATGGAACTACAACACATTTGTCGATATTGCCTTCTTATCTAGTAGGCGCATTAAGCTAGCCACATGGCGGTGTACTGAGGAGGTAGGTACCTATGCTAACAGCCAAGTCGTTGCCGCGTCATTAGACTCTTAGCTTGCTTATCTGCCAAGCAACTATGTCCTTGGTACCGACGGTATTGTGAATCACCACATCCATTTATTTTATAGTATGTGGTCGTCGAATATACTTCAACCGTCCTTACTGTTCTGATTTGACATTATCTATGATAGTAAGACATGTCGTAGGTTTTGCGACGAAGACTATGTCTCTTCGAGGCAACACAAACTCATTTGGCAACATAGTAATACAGTTCTGCCCACCTAGTTCGCGCCACCAACATGGGTTCCTGACGGCATCCGCTATCGAACCTCAGCTTCCCCGCAGAGCTAACTATTGACACTGCCGTGTGGGCTTCTCGTGTGTGGGGAAGGTGGTGAATATCCGCTTTAGGCGGGACAGGGGATATCGGTACTCCGAGACATTGGTGTATCGATGCAATCAGAGAAGGGGATCTACGTGCCGGTCATCATTGGCATCAAGCAATATGGTCTGGGCCCTGCCTCCTTCCCTCCATGGAGTTAGTCCGTTAAATGGCCTCCCTACGCTTCCCGACATGGGTGATTAGAATATGATTATGGCACTGCTGGAGACGGGGCGAGTGAACACTATGGCAGTTCGGTTTCTTATAAAATAGCATGCTGGAAGTTCTTGGCTTGGAGGCTCGTTTCTTCTCGTAGCCCTTCTCACCTTGCTCTGCCAACCATTCCCGTTATCATGGCATCTGTGCAGGAGAACGACGAAAAGAAACAAGCCTCCCTTCCGGAGGCTGTTCTGATCGAGGACAAGAGCAGCGGCTCTGTCGAGTCACCTGGTTGGACAGATGGAGAAGAGACAGTTGTACGGAGGAAACTCGATCGGCAGCTGGTTCCTATGCTCACCATCTTGTATCTCCTCTGCTTCCTTGACCGGTAAGTATCGCTAGCTTGAATATGGTTTCTTCTGCTAACTGGATATCATCAGAGTAAACATCGGCAATGCCCGGATTCAGGGTCTGACAGAGGACTTGAACCTGGTCGGTTACCGCTTCAACATCGCCACAAGTATATTCTACATCGTTTATGTCGTCGTAGAAGTCCCCTCGAACATCCTCCTTAAACGCGTTGGTCCACGATTTTATATCCCATCTTTGGTCTTCGGGTTTGGTGCTGTATCCATAGCTACAGCTTTCGTGAAGACCTACGAGCAACTAATCGGAGTACGCGTATTGCTGGGTATATTCGAGGGCGGTACCTTGTAAGTCCAAGTCATCGTTGGGAAGGATAGTGGTCCTAACTATCTTCTATCCAGCCCTGGTATCGCGTTTTATCTGAGTTCATTCTATAAAAGAAAAGAGTTATATTTCAGAGTTGGCATATATGTGTCCGCCGCTTCTATTGCTGGTGCCTTTGGTGGTCTACTCGCTGCCGGATTCTCGCAGATTCCAGAATGGGGGATCGCCGGGTCGAGATTACACACATGGCGAAACATATTCTTCTTCGAGGGAATCCTGACAATTATAGCGGCAACGATTGCGCCGTTCATCTTGCCGCAAACCCCAGAAACCTCCAAGTACCTGACAACGCGTGAGAGATGGATCGCTGCTGAGCGGATTCGCTTAGAGTACAAGGCTTCTGGCAGTGAGAAAGTTGAGATGCGCCATATCAAGCGTGCAGTCACCAACATCAACAACTATGTTTGTGCGGCTGGGTTCTTCTTTATAAACATCACAGTTCAAGGTCTATCAGTGTTCCTCCCGACCATCTTACAGGACATCGGCTATCAAGGACTGACGGCGCAATACTACAGCGTCCCTGTATTCGTTGCTGCATCACTAGTCGCCGTTGCCATAGGGTACATAAGTGACAAAACAAGAATGCGTGGGATATACCTTGCCGCTTTCACTATCCTGGGCATCACGGGTTTCGGGTTGCTGCGCTGGGGCACTGGTAGCCAAGTCAAATACGCTGCCGTTTATCTCTGTGCGGTGGGTGCATTCCCAGGTGGCCCTGGATTCCTCTCATGGGGCATAAACAACGCGGCCGGTGCATCCGTCCGTGCCGTATCCAGCGGATATATTGTCTCTCTCGGAACCCTAGGAGGTATTCTGGCCGTCTGGGCCTATCTTCCGAGCGACGGCCCCGACTTCCACATAGGCCACTCTATCAACTTCGCTGCGCAAGTTGTCGTCTTGTTCCTGTCCGTGTTCGGTCTTCTCTACTGCCTACGCGAAAACCGCATCCGAGAGCGTGGTGGTCGCGATCATCGGCTTGAAGGGCTTACGGAGGAAGAGAAGGCTGATCTCGGTTACAGGCACCCGGATTTTAGGTACATCGCATAATTGCTCCGCTTTA
Source organism: Xylaria sp. FL1777 (assembly GCA_022578965.1). Classification (NCBI taxonomy): domain Eukaryota; kingdom Fungi; phylum Ascomycota; class Sordariomycetes; order Xylariales; family Xylariaceae; genus Xylaria; species Xylaria sp. FL1777. The sequence goes on along the minus strand of MU400571.1, from coordinate 189,002 downwards.
GAGAAAGATATGGCAATTCCGATCTATTTGCAAACTAGTCTTGTCGCGAAGTTCACGTAGGGCTTCCATATTGAGTACATAGTTGGAATGCATGTATCATCACCGAAGAAACTGTAAAGGGACATCAAGTATGCGGCGAATCTCTACAGACTAATGATGTTCAGTGTGAATACTAAAAGCGCTCAGATACGCAACGGAGCCTGGAACTTCTCTGTCTAATTAATTTACCCGTCTTACGCGTGTCATCAACGCTTTGACCGTTCTGCCAAGTTAGCAGCTTTTCCCGAATCTTCAGCATTCCATAGTCTACGTCGATGCACATCATTGACGTTGGGCCTGGCGTCCGGTAATCGAACGTCCTAGATTAAAGGAGAGGGAACCAATAATTCAATGCTTCTTGACCATCTTTCCACCTACCTTCTCTGGTAGAAAGTGCACACTACCCCTTACTTCAATAGCACAACGACAATGAAGACCAACTCTGGCCCAGAACTTTGGAAACCCCCGACTACACGATAGAGAGGACATGAACGCGAGGCTTACGACTGTAGCTTCACGTGCCGGATTCAAGTTCAGAGCAACCAGCATAATGGCACGTGAATGAATACTGGGATAGGTATTATAGCTTATGGAAATTCTTCAAGTTTTCCTTCCTCTCTAAATCGCAAAGGATTTAAGACTATCATCAATCTACATACATATTTTCAGATATAGTGTATTGCCACGTCACTGACGGACCGTATCAGGCTCACTCGCGCCTATTTCTGACAAGAACGACTTCTATCTTGTTTCTTTGTCAAAGCGTATGCGCACGCATTAATCTAACTGGCCCTCTACCTACCTATTTACCTACCTATCTATGCAAGCAGACACATTACAGCCTAGCTCTCACGTTCTGGAGCGCAATCCACACCATCCGCGCAACGTGTTCGCCGCTCCGCCAAATCTCATCATGATCCCCCTGCAGATCCTTCAGCAGCAGCAATCTCTTCTGGCCGGCACTCCCCTGCGCCGCCTCCTCCCCCTCCTCCACGAATCCATCGAGATCTCCTAACCTCCGCGCCATGTGGTCCGCCTCGGGCTCGTCGACAAGGGTATCGTCCGGCGACCAAGCAAGCAAGACGAACCCCCCACCGCGCCACCTCTCCGCGTAGCTCCCGGCGAACTTGATAGGCGCCGCGGCGTCCCAGGTCCCGGGATCCTCGCCGAACGCGCCGCGGAAGAACGGCGCGTACTCCCCGCCGTACCGCTCGTCGACGGCCGTGAAGTCGTACAGCCCCTCGAAGCTGACTATGGCGGCGGGCAGCACCGGCAGCTCCGTTTGCGCGTCATGCCCTGCGGTCGTGGCCGTCGGCGAAGTAGCCAGCAGTTGGAACGCCAGCGCCCCGCCTGCCGAGTGTCCGATCAGCACGTACTCGCCCCCGAAGCCGTAGGTCCGCTGCAGGAAGACCAGCGCCGACCGCACGTCGTCTAGGTGGTCTGGGTGCCGCGCCCCGCGGTACTCGTCTGCGGGCGTTGTTGCCGGGTCCTGCGGGAACTGCGGGTGTGGGCTTAGCCGGTAGTCGATGGAGGCGAACCCGGCTATCGCTGTCGCTCCGCAGCCACCCTTGATGTCACCGTCATTATTGGTGGCTGCAGGCGATGTCTTGAGGATCCAGTCGATGCTCGGCGCGAAGGTCTCGTGCGTGACGCGCGGGTCGCGCCATGCGCCGCCGTGGATGTAGCTATGACGTCGTTTCAGTACTTCACAGAATAAACAAAAGCCGATGGCGTATTTTTGTATCAGGATAACTTGATTGAGTCACTTTGGTGCGGAATGAGGCGGTCTTGTCTTACATAACCCAGTATTTGCCCTTGTGTGAGGGGTCTACCTCCCACACCCCGAGCTTCTGGAGGCAATTCTGCGAGCCGTAGTGATGCAGTGTGTATTTAAGGGACGCCGCCATGCTTCGACGCTTTAGAGATGCCGATGGCAGTTCATTACGCGCCTGCACTTCGATGAGATAGATTATGGATTAATTTAGGTCTAAGTCCGTACCTGGGTGACCGGGACTCCGGGGAAATGAGGGGCTCAAGCGGACCCTTTTTGATCGAGCTGCCTTAATTGACTCATTATGTCACTCTGAGCAGATCACATTTGGATTTTATTTTTATATCGTGGTGGGACCCCGTCATAGTACAAAACACCATATAAGTCCACGATATCCCCGATTTTACACAACAGGTGAGGTTCGGTGTTGAAAACAACACTACGGGTGATGATCGGGTTACACCGGAATTCTGCCGGGAATTTACGGCACGTGCCGCGCCCCCGGACCCTAGAGCCGGTGCACCGTTTTGTTATGTTGGTAAGATTCACTTCTTGGGTGCTGCTTTACACTAGTTGGTAGCAATCTGTTGCGCCTTCGACTCCCGCCTCTCGACAATCTCAGAGAAGAAGCGGCAAAGGGCCGATTCGGAGTTGCGAAGCTGTCGACACCAACATTTGCTTCTAACCTAACGCTAGCGTATCCCATATGCTTTTTGTTAGTAGATAGGTATGCGAATTGTGCCGAAGCTCTTCTATTCTTGGCAAACTATCTACTGATAGTAGGTATTAGTTAGGGACGCCACACGTGTGACGGAGTTGAAGCCCACGCATAGCGTGGCATGAATGCTACTACTACTAGTGCGCGGAATGCTCGCATGGGCATTCCAAATTGCTCGCTGTGCCTGCATATGAGTCGTGTATGTAGTCTATGTTGATATGGCTTGCATTGGCTCGATTATGCGTGCCTGGTATGCGTGCCTGGCTCGGGTAAACTTCCCGCGTCGCGTCCAAGGTTGAAGCTGAATGAACCAAGCTGGAGGCTGTCAACATGACTTGGGCCTGGTGTAGGATTGGCCGTCGCTTGGATACTACAATGTGCAACCGGCTAGGCTGGAAGGAAGTGTAGCGAGTTCGCCCACGTTGGTCGTTGGGATTGCATTGCAACAGCTCTGCTTCGGACGGGCTGTCGTCAACAATTCCCCATGTGTGATGATGCGATGTGATGGGGGGAGGCTAAGCACTGCAGGAAATGTCTCACCCTGGCGTAACGGTCTTCTATTTCCTTCTTCGCTAACACAGCCAGTTTGGGCGGCCCGCTGCCGTTTCCTCGACGTAAGCTCTCCACGCTACTACACTTACTAGTATGGAGAGAGCATGGTGGCCACCATCGTGCATAAACCCCGAATTGTCTAAGAGATGGTTCTGCCTACACTTGAAACCCTCCACGCGTCATACCATCGAAATGAACGCTTCTCTGATGGAGAGATTCTATCGCCACTTTAAGCCACCAGGTTAGAACCTCTGTTGATTTCTTCACTAGATAGGGGAAGCGTGTATATTCAATTCAACTCGAACGTGTTCATATACCGGGAGTCGCTCGACTGAGACGTTCTTCAGTTGCTATCATTTCGCGCAGATTCTTCTTCTAATACAAGCTAGCGTGTGCTATACGCGATCGATCTAAATAGTACATCATTCGCAACCTATTATGTACGCCTATACGTCTGCCCTATATTGAAGCAAGGAAGTGTACGAGGGATCGAATGGGGTTGAAGCGGCGTCGCAAGTGTCTGTGAGCAGATTTGCTACCCCAGGCAGACCCTGGAGACTTCTTCCGCACAGGCTGATTATTAGTTGCTTATATAGACACTTGATGCAGCAATATCCCCGGCTTAGATACAGGCCAATGGTGGCTACTAGTAGTCTAGTGTCGCGTTGGCGTTGCAGTCGAGGCCTTTTGGATGGTCCGAAATGGAACCGGGGTCCCTAGGCGTTGTCTCGTCCGTCCTGCCGGTTCTGCCTGTTGGTCGATCGCGGATCTTCAGCCGAACCACCAGGATTCTCATCTTACTTGGGTGCTAAGGAGAGGAAGGCAGGTTGCATCTGTATCACTTCTAGGCCGCATATTTTTAACCCGATACTTCGACCTAATCCAGATGATGATGATGATGGATGCTGGTAGGAGCTCGTCTCAATGAAGAGAACAGTCAGTAAGGTAAGCAAGTAAGTAGGTAGTCGAGGATAGCGGTGAATTTTTTACTATGTGACGAGTCTATTTTTATCAATTCGCCCAGGTTCGAAAATCTAGTCCGTCTACCAATGGCTCGGCAGGACGCCACAATGTTGTCTTTGCATCTGTGCGCATCCAGTGCAGTGTAGTATACTAGATATCAGATGATGACAGACAGACTAATTCTCATTTATCCCAAATGCGACCCACGTTCCTGGAATCTTCGCTACCGAAATCCTGCAATTCGGCGGCACAAGCGTACCTACACTAGACTCACCAACCCCTAACAGTAGCAATGAGAGGACAGAAAGCTGTCGACACAACCGGTATCCTACGTAGAGATACCCAGGCGGATTCTGACACCCGTTGACACTCCCGTGTTCTGAACTCCTTGTCACGGTGGCAGCGGAAGTGATCACAATGCTGCTGTAACGCATACCGTAAGCTCCTTCGAACAGTGCCGTCGGGATGATTGCCTTACTGTATAGGTAGGGCGAGGAGACAAACAGAAAGGTAAAGTCAATATTCATTCGCTTCTCGACAAATGTCGGAGGAGCTTCCCGTTGGATTCCTATTATTAATGCTCGTGGGCTACAGTGAATCGAGGGATACGCTTAGCTTGTTCTAGAAAGAACAAGGGTATGTACATGGCCAGCAATGTATCATTGGTGAAGCTCGACGAGAATAGGCTGTGCCGCATACAAGGTTTCTAAGGCTTGCATTCTCGAACTAACATCGGGAACCAGGGTTACCGGTACCTGTATCGTTCTGGACCAGAAGTCCATGCCCTGTGGCGTAGGAGGTTGAGTCCCAACGATGGAGACTGCACGAGCATACCAGCATCATGGCGTTTCCTGCACAGGTTGCAGGCTCAGGCTCGTCCGCATCATCTCTCCCTGGTCTCGTGCTCTTGGAATTATATAGAGATTACTCTATGACGCACAGTTTCGAATACCTCCATCCTAGTTCTCTCCTGTCTCCTTTCTGTGGTCTTGGCTATGCTCTACATCTTATGGACGCTTCATTAGCAACAATATTCGATGGCGCCTCAGGACCCAAATGCGCCTACCGATAGCAATGGCACCGGTCTACTAGTTGCTGCCATTGTAGCACTCGTCATTTCGTGGCTATCAGTGGCTTTGCGAACCTATGTACGCGCTGGGATGACTAGGTCGTTTCAAAGTGATGACTGGGTGATGCTAGCTGGTCTAGTAGGCACTTCCTATATCTTAACTTTGATCTACAGGCACTGATGTCAAACTTGGATAGGCCAATTTCACAGTATCATGCTCATTCGTCTTCGTGGGTCTCTCCTATGGCTTGGGTAGGCATAACACATCGCTTTCTCAACACGACGAGATCGAGGCCATCAAGTATCAAGCTCTAGCTACCGCGTCTTACGTCTCCAATATGTGGTTGATAAAGTTGAGCATTGGCCTCTTTCTCTTTCGCCTCGCTGCTCAACCGAGCTACAAATGGGTACTGGGGATCAGCATCGTCGTCGTTGGAATTTGGAGCTTCGCCTTATTCTTCTGGAATATTTTCCAGTGCAGTCCTGTTGCGGCACAATGGGACTATACGATTCTTATACGCGACCCTAAATCCCATTGTGTCTCGGCGAATGAGATCGTTAAAGCCGCCTATGCACTGAGTGCGTTAACTATCTTGTCAGACTGGCTATATGCCCTTCTTCCCATACCAATGATATGGCGGGTTAAGATGACATCTCAAGCAAAATTTTCCGTCATTGCTGTTCTGAGCTTGGGGGTATTCGCTAGTGTCGCTACTCTTATACGATTAAAATTCTTAGCAGACATAACAGACGTGTCAGATATCCTTCGTAAGTCCTATTACTCACCTTATTCTCAATAGAGATATACATGAAGTTATTAACGATAACGAATTTAAAAGATGCCGGCACAGATGCAATGATCTGGACACTTGTCGAGCCAGGTATCGCCATCTCGGCCGCCAGCCTCGCAACAATCCGTCCACTTCTTCGCCGATGGAAGATCAAAGGTTTCACACATAGCGAACGTAGCCGCGGGACTGGTGCGCCAAGTCAAGACCAAGGCTCACGTATAAAACGGTCAAGCAAGATGCCCGGGTTTGGACCCCAAGACGTGACGTTAGTCGACATTGAGCTCGCAACTCCACACGCCGTATCGCCAACTACGGGAATGCCGACGTCGAGGTTCCCCATACATAAGATATCGCATATGCCCAAGGCCTTCGACCTATCATCGGATGAATACAGCAGGCGAGAACATTCATTGACTTTCCATGATCAAATTAGCACGCGGAATACGGAGACCAAGAGCGAGACGTTCTTCATCAACGGCACCGAATCCCCTCGATCGTTATCGGACCCTCACGTAGCCGGTACATGGCTCGACCAAGAGTCGGACGGCTCTTCCATCGAGCTTACCAGGCCTGGAAATGCGGGCACCACAAAGCCCTCACGGCCGGCACGACGATCGTGATATAACCAGTCGAATTGGTGGAGGAAAAAAAAAAGAAAAAAAGAAAACCGATTATAGACACATTCTGCAAAGAATATTTTCTCGTCACGAGGACATTATCTCGTTTCACAAGCGACTTTAGTTCTTTTCATTCTTCACGTTGTAACAGGAACCGCAAACAGGTTTTACAACGCTGTGATATTTAACAGTACTATGATATTGATGTCAACACTGGTTATAAAAGGTTAGGAAGAGGGATCTCTGGGCGAAGGAGGCAAAAGGAATTCACACAACAACTGGGCTGCAAGGTCACCGAGGATCGTCGACCTCTACATTCGGGGAAATGTATTCTTCGTGGTATTGTAACATGAGCATATAGGGCGTTTGATGGGGGTTGATGAAGGCAATGTAAAATGTTTATTATAGTTTTTATTAATATCTAGGCTAGGCTAGGCATGGTCTAGGGTGCATAGATATCTCCTGTTGGACGCGCAGTGCATCGCAGCAGAATTCAATACTCATTCGCCTCATAGACTGGTCATGAAAGTAAATATCGTATTACCTGCCTATCAACATGCCTCTCATGCAGTGTCCACTCTAAGAAACCGCGAACGTAGAGTTCCGACAGGTTACTAGTTATTTTATGAATAGACTGATGGCCATGCGTCCTTGGTTCAAGCTAGCACAGTATTTCCGCAACTTTTCGCATTCTTATTGCTATTCTTGACCCTCACCAAAACCTGCATAGGGCAAGGGATAGTTATATCATGGCAATCGAGATGATTCCTCTACTCTGAGGGGGGTGGCCGAAAACGAGTCATCTCTACACCAAGTTCACCACCACACTTCGACGGGTGCCTGTAGCATCTGAATGGATAGCTGCAGGAGTTCGGAAACTGAGATGAGGAAAGAAATTCAAGGCCTCGATGAGAATAGCATACTCAGATGGTACTCCATACAGTAGTACGTAGAAACTATCTAAGCACATTTCGCTCCCCATAGCAGCCAATATTGCTGATGCCTTTGCTTTATTCAGGCTATCAGGGTTAGCGCTTGTGTTGCTATAGTTCCTGGACATATCCTGGACGGATAATTTGCCCATACTTCGGCCATCTCCCTATGCGGAGTTGCAACCATCATTGCGCATGTGGGGGACACACCCATTTCTGTGATGGGCAGGGACGTTCATATCCGCCTTGGCAGGTCGTCATATGTTCAGACGATTATAGAGGGACATGCCTAGGTGAATATGTAGATATATTTTTATGTGGACGGGCAAGGACCTTTCTGAAGGTACCAGTAGACATGTTTATAGATAGGGGGAGAAACATCTTCGGATGATGAGTCTTAAGATGGTAAAGGAAGTTGTTACCACTTCGAAGAGGCCAAATGATTCGGCCGGGCCGCTTTAGAATAGTTAGGAGGAGAAAGGACGAGGAAGAGGGTCCTTAGAGACCGGTGCATCGAATTAAATAGCGTCTTCATCTCCACCAACACGCATGATGTCGTCGATGTTTGGATCCCATTCATCTTCGTCCTCGCAGGGAGGTGCCAGCACAAATTTGCCGAAGACTTGACCCATGCCATAGGCAAACCCTGCGCTTTCCTCTGCGGTCTCCACGTTCTCCTTTTGCTCGATAATGGTTGCGGTCGTCAAGAAGTCGGTTTCCGTTTCCATCCCGAGGTTGAGAGTGGTACCACCCCAGTCAAGTTCAACTTTACCAGACTTGCGCACATTGAGTCTTCCTATAAATCCTCCTTCGGCTGGAAGACCTACGGACTTGTGACGCGTTGGTTCAACACCGTCCTCGAACTTAACTTTCGGTCCATTATCACTCGACGAGAGGTCAATTGTTTCAGGCTGTCCGTCCAGGCTCTTTGAGGGTTTCATCAAAGGCGGGAGAATAGGTGGCAACTGGAAGATAAATAGTTGATCGTCTTTTCCCTGGCCTTCCTCTTCCTCGGCTGGAGCTGTGAAGCTGAGACTACGTAATAAAGCCTCCATATCCATTGTTGAGTACATGAATTCTGTGTCCTCGGCGATCTTCTTCTCCTTGCGTTTCGCTTTCTCGGAGATGGTGTCTGGACCTAGGCCGTTCTCGTCAATAATGGGCTTCTTCCTTACTTCTGGAGAAGGGGGGGCTTCTGGGGCCACCGGAATATCGGCCATATCAACATCTACACCATTTTCCTCTGTGCTCGGTTCGGTCTTAACCTGAATCTGGCTCTTCGGAGCGGCATGCCATACTTCATTGTCGTTATCCATACCGATATCGCGGGGATCTCCGACTGGAGCATCAACGAACAAGTTTCCCTCATCATCGGAGGACTGGCGATCCTCTGCTTCAAGTTCGGCCTGCGTCTTGACTTTAACCTCGGGATCCTGATACAATGTTCGATGTAAACCGACAGGTAAGTTGCCGACAGACTTGTGGGTATAACGGGTTGGCTGATACAAAGGAGTTCCGTCTGGGGCATGGCCGTCTGTGAGCCCGTTCAGAAGGTCGATATTGACCCTGGCTTCGTGTTCTCGTCTGGGGTGATAGCGAACGCGGTTCTCAGGATCCTGTCTAAATGCATTTCGCGCATTCCCTCCCCCAAAACTGGAGCCGGACGCCCACCCACCATGACCAGAATCTGCCTTAACATTTTCTACACGGAATTTAGTACACACCAAAAGAAAATGGGGCCACTACGGATATTCCGCGGAAGAGAAAACATACCTGATGCGATCGCAGAGAAAGGCCCACTCGCTGTGACTGTGCGCCTAACCAGACCACGAGACATGCCTCCCCTCCCCCGTCCCCGTCTTGCTCTACGTTCTTCTGCCCGTAGCTCACGCTCCTCTGCCTTGATCTTGGATGCAAGATCGCGGCTTCTATCCTCCTCAAGCCTCTTACGCTCGGCCTCATCTCTTCGTACGTTTTTGGGCTTGAAGCGGCTGGCACCACGTGACGTTGTAGCTGGTGTCTGCGATGTTCGCAAGCCGGCAGGAGTGGGCCGCCCGCTTAGGGCCTCTCTCTTGTCACCGTGGTCTGCATTTTTATCGTTGGTATGTGAAGGCGTCTCAGATGAGGGCAGAAGGTCGTCTGATGATGGTCTGGGCGTGGTGCTCTGGGAGGCACCGCGGCTGCTTCCCCCTCTGGCGCCCCTGGCACCTCTAGTGCCTCTTCCAGCCCTTTCGCCTCCACGCGATGCGGGTGGCATTTTTATATCATTAGACTATTTATGGAAGTAGTTATGAAGCTCAGACCTGCCTATAGATTTGGGCGCAATTCACATATGTATTGACTGCAACAGAAAAGTTTATAGTGGGGAAATGCGTGTGAGCCAAGGGTCCCTAGAAAATGGTGGGGTACTGTGTACAGTAATGCTTGTCGGCTGGGTATAAGGCAGGTACCCAAGGTACAGGGATCCTGAACTAGCGCCTTAGTACATTGATCCCAATATTCTTTCTTCGAAGTCATGTAAGAGCGTTATGCTTCTTGTTCTTTTTCTTTTTTCATCATACATTGTGAAAGCCCTCTCTAGCAATTCAAAAACTAGCTTCAGTTAGAGTAACTTACTTCGGACTATTCTCTTAGACAGCCAATTACATATTAAACTACGCAACACTTTCTAGAGAACGTGTGAATATCTAGATGACTATGCTGTATGCGGGGTTCATAATCCTATTATCGGACGCACATCAATGCCTCTTCACCAAAATCCTGCATGATGCTTCCTTCATGAAGTAGCATGGAGCCAATCCAGTTGCGTCCGGCTTCCACGGTAGCTGCGCCAAACTTCACGACGATGCAGCCACGAACGCTAGCAGCCGACCATAGCAGGTTGGACTCTTTCTCCCGCGCGAGTCTTGTTGCCCGCCAGGCCTCTATGGGTAATTGAGGAGTCGCCGCTTCTTTTTCACGTGTCTCCGCACTTCGAAAGTCACGAGCGCCAAGCCGTGGTAACGCAGCAAATTCGGAGAGAAAGAACTCGCCAACCTTCCTCATCATTGGGCCCCGTAGGATTAGAGTGCCTAGGATGGCCTGTTTGTACATGGACTCTTGGAGTGTTTGTAGCTGAATAGACCGCGCCTTGCCGTCGAGAATAATGGCATCGCGCACGAGAAGCCGAGGCTCAGAGGACTTCGGAGCATCAGAGGCCCATATCTCATTGCGTCCAACCCATCGTGTCAAGCTCCAGTTCTCCCCTCGAGCTGAGCGACCATGAGTGACCCAGTCTAGCAAGCACAAGGATGCGCCAGAGGCAACGTTGAATATTTGGACCTGCTCGTAGACACTGCTCTCGAAAGGCTGAACGGGGTCAGGCAGGAGGCATAGTGCAGCGCCCTTTCTGAGATCTACCTGTAACTTTTGCCTCGTAACTACATCTGGACTGACAGCTTGGAAGATCTTGGTATGACCCTGGGTTACGATGCTTAGCTTCGCGCCGGATTGGACTTCAACCGAGAGGTTCACTTGGTCTCCGCCGACGAGGCCGCCTCCGTAAGAGAGAAGGAACACCAGGACGCTTGCCTGGTCCCCTTTGGACGACGGTGAGATGAGTTTTAGCGGATACTGATAGCTAATATGCTCAAGTGTAGATTTGTGGTTCGGTAGGAGGCCAACAACGATGCGCCCCTCTCCGGGACATGACGAGGACTTTGGGAATGGGGAGTACATCGTAAGAGTGGTCTACAGGGAGAGTATTCTGTTGGGTAGCCTCAAGCCATACTGATAGGATCTGGCAACCGGGCTCTGCACAATGAGAAGATGACTTTTTAAACGGAATGAAATGCATGAAAATAAGTGGAAATCGATATCGTTTTGGTGAAGAACTTATTTGCTAATAACCATGGCATCACCACCGATGAGACCGTCTAGGTTGGCAGATTGAGATTTGTAGGTGAGAAAATAAGATGAAGGAGCTGTCTGACCACATGTACCGCGGGGTAGTTATTGCTACTAAGTACATACTATACTACTCAGTAGGTGCTCTTATATCATACCTAGACGGTGGGCCATTACCACATACTTCCAACAATAAAAATTAAGCCAGAGGCGGAGTCTACCTTCTATTTTACTATAATTATTTACAGAAATAATTAGTATAATCCCGCATACCTTTTTTTAATTAAATTAAATGATATAGAGCTAGAACTTCTTATTGTTGGAAGTATGGGGTAATTCGAGTCAACTTAAAGCTAGTAAGGGATTCGGAGCATCAACGAAAATTGAACCCCAACCTGCGTTCATATGACCTAGGTACACAAAAAGGACGCATCTCGATAAATTTACAGGGTTGGTGTCGAGCCGCTGAGGTTAAAAAAAGACAATCATCAACGCAAGCTTGGTTGAATCAGCACTGAAGCACCATTCAGGCGATCTTACCCCTGCACTCAGAGATATTCAGGTGATATTTCAGGCCGGCTCTCTGGCATGGTTATCGCGAATCGTGACGGTTCACTATTCCCCACGGGGTGTGTTTCAGCGTACAAATCTTCTTGAAAAATCCCCAACATCATTAATAACAGGGATAGTTATGGCCGGAGCGCGTTGCACCGGCCTTGTACACGCCTGGACCGACGCTGCAGAAAGTTTGATTCAATACGGATCAAACGTCAACTAACGCACCTCGACAGCTATGGATGAAACAATTTTGCTACACCTCGAACTTGAGGGACAAATCCAGAGTTGTTCCGAATTACTCGCCATGCTCGACATGCTTATCTGTGCAGGGGCCGACGTAAACGCCGCTGATTATGAGGGTTGTACAACATTACATATAGCTGCTTCTTGGAATTTCTCCGCTGCCGTCACACAATTGCGGTAGTCAGCAGAGCATAACGATCAAGTGGTTAACTGGGCGGCATCACTTTCATGAGTGAAACTGCAGAGGCACAGGCTCAGGACAGCGGGGGCACGTTAGAAGCTGCCGTTCAATGGTTTTGCAATAGTGCCATGAGTCCATAATTGGCGTTCCTTTTCCCTTGCTCGATATACTGGCGCACGAAACCTACTACATTTTTACTAAGCAGGTCATCTTCAGGCTCAAGTATCACGCCAGTATCTATTGGGCCATGTCGATCTCCGTCTAACTCATACAGATGATTATTTTGAGATGACCTCACGAAACATACATAATGAAAATCAACCTCGTCCTCGGCATTATTTGGTACAGCTGATCCGCCTTGCCTGGCGACTGAGGAGTACGCAACCTCAAGCTCGTAAGAGTCCTCTATGGCTGAAGCGCGGTCCCGCGGTGGTAAAGAGATGCAATCTCTGATAAGACGAGCAATGAAAGAGGACGGGTCTAACCTTCACTTAGAATGCTATGTTATTCTTCGACAGAGAGGATCTAACTTACCGAGTAAATCTCGTGCACTACTGTTACTCAGCGCATGCAAGATGCCGTATAGCCCACAAGCATTGTTGATGGTCTGCTTGAACCATATTATATCTTCATTTGATGCACGAAGTGCGTTTTCCTTTTCTGATGGTTCAACCATAGCTGGAGTCCCGGCACAGTCGGTTGTAGGAAAAATAAAGATTAATGCAAGTGCCGGGCGTGGCAGAAGATGTGGCTCGTCCAGAGAGAGGACGTCCTCGAAGACGAGGGACTTCGGCGCCCCAAGCAAGTGAATTAGTCGACTGAAGATAGCTGGGTCAGACTCGAGAGGAATAAAATGCTTTTTGTATTCGGGAGTCATCATCATTGGACTTCAACCCTAGCAGTGAGAACGTCAAGAGTGCGTATAGAATTGAAGAGCCGTTGCAGTATGAATTAAAGGTAAGGTGGGGGGAAGTCTCAGACCAATCGCGCTAAACCTACCTATTTATATAGTAGTAGCGTACCATATCGCAGCGGGGGTATACGAAATAATAACCAGAGCGTTTTACGAACAGATTTCGCAGCTAAAATATTTCTTAAAAATTCTATTCTAAGTGTGCAAGTATTGTTTAGGGGGTTTATTGGTATTATTTTCAATTAGAAATACCTACTCTTTTCATTATTCTTTTTAAAAATAAATTCTTAAAGGCAGGTGCAGTTACAGTTTCCTGGAAAATTAACTTGTGACAATTCAACCAGCCAATTAGTGTCCCGGACAAGCGTTTAAGTTAAATTTTGGGGACCCCCTTGGCCCCGTATGGTAGGTATATATAGATAGAGCAAATGGAACTCTTAAGTTCCATTGTGAATACTTGGTACTAGTACACTGTCTCACTGATGCTGCCGCTTCTACTTATGAGCCTTCCTGTGCATAGAGACTCAATTTTCTTAGCATTCAGATATATATCTAGTCGATTTATCACGAGTTATGCAGCCACCTTTTAAAAGAAACCGATTGATATACCAACTAGTTACTAACTATGAGTTGTATAAATCTTATGTAAATGTAGGTAGTTACTTAACCCATAGTGTGGTAACTAACTAACTTACTGCGTAAACCTAGGTACCTACCTAGTGTAAGTCGGCAAAAGCAGCGAGCGCGCTAAGCCTAATTTGGTGTGCGCTACAAAATTGGTCAAACCTAGAACCATACCAGCTCCACGCGTTTAATCTGTTTGGAATCCTCCCCACTAGTCTACAGCATTGGAATCAGTGAACACGCGCTCTCTCACCCATCACCACAACCACCGCCTATTACTTTCAACCACACACCACAACCATCAACGCGCCTCCATTCCAATTTCCCCTAGTACCCTCGGAATTCGTCGCCGCCTCTACTCGGCCAGGATGATCTCGTCGCATTAATCTTTACCACATGTTATCGTCCCGATTGCCCCTCATGGAGACCTCCAACAATAACGCGAGTGCGTCGCCTGCGCCGCGCCGTTCTGGACGCGCTAGAGTCGCTCCTCAGAAATTCAGCCCGGAGCCGCGTGCCTCTCATAGCGACAATGCTTCCTCTTCAAAGCGCAAGCGTGGCCAGGACAATGACGACGTCGAGAACGAAGAATCCGACCGTTTAGACGAAGATGCGCCTACTGACGAGGATCGGGATGACGATAACGACGACAATGACGAAGACGACGACGACGACGATGACGACGATAACGATGATGTAGACGCCGATGACGAACCCCCTCGGCGACCCAAAAAGTCCAGGTCGAGCCAGAAGTCTCGCTTCAAGAAACCAGCAGCAAAACGTGCCAAGGTCAATGGCACTGCACCAACTACCGCCCCTGGCTCTCTCGGTGTTACTGCCGTGAAGCTGCCAAATAGGCCCAAGAAGACGACCAAGGTCGCTCCGGCAAGTCTCGCAAGACGAGACAACAACGATCTATACTGTGAGAAGCGCATCCAATGCCAATACCCTGTTCTACTGGTTGGTTTTTGCTGACGCCGCCTAGCTGAGGTATTCGGGTCTGGCAACAATTCTGATGACGTAGCTGGACATTGGTTCCAGCGCTACCAGAATGACGATGCGAAAGCCTTGACTGAACTGGTCAATTGCGTCCTCCTCGCAGCTGGTTGCGAACAGCAGCTTAATGAAGATGATATTGGAGACCCCGAAAACTCTGCAAACAGATTGACAGAACTCGAAGAGGCTTATGAACAGGTATAGACTGCATATCTCTCTGAAGTCTTGCAAATTCTTATACTTATCTCACTCAATAGACTAGTATCTCTGACTATCCGCTTATTTCGAGAACGAAAAGTAGCAAGAACTTTCGCGAGTTGCTTGTTGGGTTTTTTGACTCTCTGATCACTTTAGTTCATCAAACCGATGTCATATATAAAGATGAGGAATTTCTCGAGAATATACAACGATGGGTTGGAATCATGTCTTCCTCAGCGCTCCGCCCTTTCAGGCATACTGCAACCACCGTTGCCTTATCGATGCTCACGGCACTGATAAATGTGATGAAACAACTCGACGATAGAATCACAAGATTCAACCAGTCCCTACAGACAGAGTCCAACAGACGTGGAAAGAATAAGGGGCTTATGGATGATACTCAACGTGCAGTGGACTCTGCCAAGGCAAACCGCGAGCTTCTTGACGCTAAAGTCAATTATCTTTTCGACATTGTTTTCGTCCACCGTTATCGTGATATTGATCCCAAGATCCGTGCAGAATGTATCGAAGCTCTTGGGACGTGGGTCTGCAATTTGCCAACCGTGTATATGTCCCCGGAATATCTGCGATATCTAGGGTGGCTGCTTTCCGACATCAATGTTACGACGCGCCTGGAAGTTCTGAAACAACTTGCAAAAGTCTTGAAGAGGGATGCCGAAAAACTCGCCCATTTTATTGATAGGTTTCGACCGCGACTAGTCGAGATGGCCACCCGAGATTCCGAGGTCTCGGTGCGTGTTGCTGCGATAGCGGTTGTGGACGTTCTGCGAGGCTCTGGTATGCTGGAGCCTGAGGAAGTTGACTCCATCAGCAAATTGGCCTTCGACTCCGAGATTCGTGTGCGCAAAGCTGTCGTTGGCTTCTTCTCTGAATTGGTCCAAGAGTTTATCGACAACAAGATCGACGAGATCGGTGGGAATGATGTACTGGAAGAAGTCTTTGGGGACCAGGAAGAAGACGATTTCGACTCCGTCAGAAAAGATTGGATCAGCATCAAGGCTCTGGCAGAAAACCTGGCAGTTTATAATGCTCAACTTGACGCCGAACAGGACGAGATAAGACATGGGCTGGACGTGGCCGCAGACGTGGTGAATGCGTCTATACCTGAGAGTAGGATCTCCTTGGCGGCACAAGCCCTTTACGAGAAGATGCCCGAGATTTCCAACTGGCAAGTGATCGCAGGCTATCTCCTATTCGATCATACCACGAGTTCAAAATCTCGATCATCGAAGAGTAATTCAACAGAGGTTGCTGTGAAGAAGGCAGTAGCTCCGGAACCCCAGGAAGAGGCTATATTGCTTGAAGTTCTCGCTACCGCGGTAAAAGAGAGTCTAGCGCCGTCGACGGAGCACGATAAAAATAAGCGGAGGCATCATAGACTTGATCATGAAGCCCAAGAAGATGCTGGACTACAGCTCGCTGGGTTCATACCCCGTTTGTTAAATAAGTATGGCTCTGACCCAGCCATGGCTGCTACCGTCCTCCGGTTGGAGCATTTCTTAGACCTTGAAGTCTTTCAGCAGCTTCGACAAAACTCAGCTACATATAACCAATTACTTGAGGAAATAGCCACGCAGTTCAATCGGCATGTTGACCAAACCCTCCTTAATGAAGCGGTAGCATCATTCCTGCATGCGCGGCAGTATTATGAACTGGAGGAATTGGTCGACGGTAAAATGGCGGGACTTTGGGAGGACTCAATTAATTCTTTGCGAAGTTTGGACAAGATCTGCGAGCTGTCTCTTCGAGGCAACCTTGATAGGTCAACCCTCACAAGTCTAAGTCAGACTCTGATGAAGATTAGCAAGCTGGTCACAGTATCAGACTGTATTGATGTGCTAGAAGCTCCTGGAACATCCATTGATTCAGAACTACCCCCTGTTAAGATTCTTGTCGGCATCGTCGCCCGGGGCCGTCTCACAGAACCAGATGATGAACTGGATGACCCTGAAGATGAAATTGTGGCCTTCGCCATCAAGTCCTGCCTATTCTATTTCATGTGGAAGGTGCAGCGATTACGGAAGTCTATCGAAAATGACGAAGATATACCAAATGATGATTTGGACAAATTTGTGATCTTACGTAAAGATCTGATTAATAACCTTATCCAGACCTTCTCGTCTCGTGGCTTTAATGATGATCTTCGTTTGTACGCCGTCGGGGTTGCTTGCGACATCACTCAGCTCTTTATCTTCTTGAGGCCACATATCGATGGGCCGCAAGCAACCAGATATAGGGGACTACGTCCCCTCCTGGAGGAGTTGCCAGCAGGTTTGATCACACAGGAGATCATCCCAATACTTGACGCCGCAGAGAGAGCCTATGCAAAACGCATAAACAAGACGCTTAATGACCCTGCAGACGATGATGAACCCCTTGATGATGAACTACCACCTGAGGACGATGAGGAGGAAGAGTTAACGGAACAAGAGCGTTTTGCTGCCGAGCTGAAAGCAGAGAAAATTCTCTGTGAGCTAGCTGCGAAGCTGGTTATGGCTATTCTGGCTAGAACTATCGATCATAGTGGGCCAGACGCCGGTAAACTTAGGAGACGTCTGTATCGAAACAAAAACAAGCTTGGGGCAAATTTCAGGGACGTCGTGGCGTACTTGGATGAGGATTATCTACGTGACTTACAGGGTGGAAAGAAAAAGTCCGCGGCCAAGGGCAAAGGAAAAGAAGCCGCGAAAAAGCCAGTCCTGAGCACAGAAGTTGTTATCGACGATGAGGATGACCCTTTCGAGGAGGTAGAGCCCGAGGAGGGCACGGCTGAAGACCTGAGGCGTCGCGAGTTAATAGACGATCCTATCGAGGACGATGAAGAAGAGGAACAACCCGCGACAAATCAGGCGGAAGAAGATGACGAGGTAATCGGCGATTAAGAACATAACATCTTGTATGGTTAGCTATTTCACTTATGGCGGATAATGATTGGGCGCTAGAGTTGTTTCCTGTAACCAATATTACATCAAGCGAGGACCGCACTGACAAAATTACGGCGATCATCATGGGGACTGGGGGAGATGTATGAATTAGGTGCCTTGTTATGAAGCTTTCCTGAATCTAATGTGCATGGTGCTTCTATCAAATACCAAATATTATTCGTGTACTTTCCCCTCTTATTCTAATGGCTATGAGTATGACTAGAAACGCATATATGGGTTCTCTAACAATATCTACTATTCTTATAAAAGCGTACATGTCCTTCTCCTTTGTTTAATAACGTAGATGTTTTGTTAAGTAGGGAGTACTTATACTCGAGTTTTAAAGCATTTGACTACACCTCTCTTTATTACAGAAGTAAATTGCTACTACAAGAAAGAGCGTTTGCTATAATTACGGCTAGGGCATTATTTGCCTTCGGCTACTTTCTGGCATGGGTCAAAAGTATTCGCATTTTGGATCTATTCCCTAGGATTCAGCACTAGTACCATGGCCTGTTGTGTACGGGTCATCAAGTACGCCGTGGGTTAAAGAAAGGTATATTTCTACTGAGGAGTATTTTTCCAGGCGATCCTTCAGCATGAAATATGAGAGCTGCGCTATACTTCCACTGTCGTGGAAGCGTATAAGTCCGAGCCAATGGTTATGCTTCTGTACTGGGTTATGTAGGTTATTATTCTATAATTCTATATAGATGTTTCGGCTTCTAGGATTTACTGTCGGTCCGTTTAAGATTCGATTTCCCCTGGGAACCTGGGCTGGAATGGTAGGTACCCACGTATACAGGTAGAGTAGAATAGTCCAGAGGATATCGGGTACCCTTTTCATGGAATCTCTATCCAATTTGGAGGGCTATGGCTCTTCTAAATACGACTGAGACTATGAAGCCGAGCTTTTCTTTGTCTCTCTACTCATTCGTGCAGGGTTTTAGGTCAGCGGGCATATATCATATTAATAATATCTGTTAGCAAGTTGATGTACTGCTAAAACCTTTGAAAGGAAACACGTTTACTCCAAAAGAAATTTCCATAGGGCTGAAGCTACCTTTAATAGTACAGGGTATATAAAACAATGACTACAGCACTCGGTAGAGCGGGCACGTGTAGCCTAACTAGCAACAGCAGTCTTCAACTATTCACTACTAATTTTAGTCCCGAAGAGTCCAAACATTCTCACCCATCGACGACCTTCTCCAGCATTGGCTCGTTGAGGATTAGGTTCCCGTACGCTCACGCCGTACTGTCGAATGCAGCAAGAGAACGGCTTATTTGACAGTCCGATCCCATTCTGATTCTTGTTCTTTGCATTGCTTACTTCTTGCTGGGAGTTTTTATTGTCAACATACATTGGCGAACTTGGGGGTGGCTGATTGTCTGCCACCCGTCGCAGGTTTGTGATTTGGCGTTGTTGCTCTTGCAGCTTCACTTCTTCGAGATTGCCCCAGAGCTTAAAAAGTTGCTCACGGAGAGAATTCAGAACATCTGGGTCTTCACGTAGACTGGATACATGTTAGCACATAATACTTCTCAAGGGATTTGAGGGCACAAAACGTGAGCAGCCCTGTAATGTTGGCTTGATGTGCGAGACAGCCTATCTAGTAGATATTAACTTACTCGCAGGCATCCATGCCGGTCAGCTGTTGCGCCTCAGTGTTGTCGACGACTACCCAGAACTTTTCCTTCTCTCCTTTCAATTTGAGGTCGGCATCCTCCAGCTGCAGGGCAAACCGCCATTCCCATACCTTATTCCCTGAATAATGGAGGAGTGAGTTATGTTCGTCATCAGATCCCGAGTCGGAATCACTGCTATAGTCGGAGAGCACGTCGGATTCCGTACTTTTGCGCCACGTTGCGAAGCCTTCAAGTTTGCCTGGGTGAAAGTCCACGACACGTACGTTAGTACGGTATTTGGCGCATGTGAAAGGCAGTGTTAACGTCACTTCTTCGCCTTCCACTGTGGTCTTCCAGAGCACCGGTTCGACAATAGAAGGGACAGGGGTTACGGGCTGTTCGTTGCTTTCACATTTGACTGGACGAACCATGGTTAGCAGAGGTTGTAGGCGGAATGGCTAGGGTACGCACTAAAACTATTCAAGCCAAGTCTCTCCTCCGCCTGTTTATCCTGCTCTTCAGCCTTCCTTTTCTTCGCCTCTCGCTTCTGGTTTCGCCGTTGTTTTGAGTTCGGCTTTGGTTCCTCGCTATCATCTGTCTTCCGCTTGGTACTGGTATCGTCCCCACCCTCATTTGCTGCCAAGCTCTTCAGTTGTTTCTTCTTGAGCTTCTCGTATTCTACTTTCCGCCGAATGGCTTCTTTCAGACGTGGGTCGCAATCTTCTGTCCTGTCCGGTTTTAAGATGTCGAATTGCCGACGGCTGAAATCGCGGTCCTCGTGCAATGCGCCTTCCAGGTTAAGGTGGTTGTTTCCAAATTTGATTCGTAGATTTCGAATTCGAATCCAGTGGTTCAGCTGCACTTCTGAGTTGATGTGCGAGGCATGTGGCTCGTAACAGGTGACCTGCATCGAGCGCTTACCAAAGGGCCCATTCCATTTGGTTGCCGTATGAGTTTCGTACGGGTTTCCATCGCGTCCTCCCAGCTGCTTTGCGCCATCCCAGGAGAACTTGTGAAAACTGTCGTTCTCGGTATAATCCGAGACCCACAGAGTCGTCTTCCCCAACTCTTCGAACGGTGCCTTCACGACGTTTACAACAACATCGCAGAATTTGCCATCTGCAATATCCTCCAACTTGCAGAACTTGTCTTTCATTCGGGCTGATTGATCCGCCTGTTTCTGAAAGGTGGCCATGTCCGGGATAGAATCTCTGCTGGTAAAGTGATACAGGAAAGAAACATACTCGTGCTCTTTCTCGCCAAGCTGTCGAGTGCCATATGAAGACCGAAGAGCATCTTTGGCAGACTGCGGTGGCCTAGGGATGTCTGAAGCCGAGTAGAGGTGAAATGACGATGTCCTGTTATTGATCAGCGATATCGTCTCGCGATATGACTGGACCTTGGCCGAGTTAATAACCAGAACATCTCCAGCTGTAGGCTCGGGCATTTTGTCCGGGTCACCAAATATGCTAACAGCAATACCCGTCTGCTCGACGTATTCTACCGATTTATCGTAAATGGTGATTGTACACTTGTGGTCTTTAGAATACCGTATGCACACGTCAGATGTCAGGCTAGTCTGGGTCATCGTGACAGCTCCATGAGGGAGAACTCACCTTTTCCACTTGTCGCAATGGGAACTTGGTAGTCTTTCACCAAACCCATGACATTGACGAGCCTCCCGACAGACACCGTCTCGGCAAGCATATCCTCGATGCTCGTGTATCCGGACGGTAACTCCCTTTTATAACTTACAAGTCTCCCCGAACCGGAAGGTTGATAGGGATCCATCTTGGAGACGATGGGATCTCGGCGTCATGCAGAGATGATGAGTTAGTTGGCTTTAGTTGTGACACTCATTCGCTTGATCATGTAGGTACCGGCTTCTACTCATACCTACATCAGAGTTGGCACTGGGCGCGTTGTATGCGCGTTAAAGACCTTCGTTATAGCGATACAGGCACAATAGCTAGGTAACCCCGCATCTAGCAATAGCGTAAAGCAGCGCTGTCACATGATTCGCGTGTTGTTTGTACTTGGTACTTTCAGTATAGTCACTTTTTGACTGGTCACTTTTCAAAAGGGTCTACTGGCTCAGGCGCAATGCCCCTCGCTGGTAAACGTTCTCTGTCAACGTTCCCCTCCACCTTCCAAGCTTCGGTATCTAACATAGGTACGTGTATGTACCTGATATATGTAGATGTTTTCGCACATGTAGTTGTACGAGCCCTAGGAGGAGGTGCATACCTATCTCGTTATATTATTCTTTTTCCGATGGCGTCCTACTTGTTGATTAAGCGAGTGGCGTTTTGTCTGTCGTATCATATACCTGTTTTCCTTCAGGATGCTGTGAATATCAAGATACGCATACTTCTCTACTGCAGTGGGTGTTGTGTAGATCAGGAACACCCTGCATAGGTAATATGATACCGGTAGAGAGTACGTACATACTTACCTACATATATGTAGAAGCAGTCTGTTTGCTCTCGTCCATGTTTTACATAAGGTAGGTAGCAGGTACAAGTGTGCGGCTTGTGCCTACCTGCCCTACCGCATCTCCTCAGTACATAGGAAGGTACATTGCGATGTAGGCAATCGCTAGATAGAAACAACACAGCACTGGAAACGAATGAAGGGCCCACCTAGACCTGCCGCTAACAGGTTGAAAGAGCGACTAAATCCATCCCGATCCGAATTCTTGTGCTGTTTCCAGTGCGCCATCTCCAGCAGTAATTTCATCCCTCCCGCCAAACCCCACACTCGAACTCTACCTCGTTGATTTTTTCCTCTTACAACTCGCATTGACAACTTCTCTCTCTTTCTCCCCCCTCCCCCTTTTAACGCTGGGCTCTGCCATTCTTATTCGACTTTCTCGCTCTGCGCAACTGAGGCGCCGGGTCACCACGTCATTTGCGAGCACTGCACAGCCGATTCGACTAGCTGGCTACCTATCGATCGATCGATATCGCAGCAGCAACAGTGCTTGGCAGTCTTTGATTTGGGGGGTCGTCAAAACAAACCACCCCGCCCTGCGACTGATACACTCTCTCTCCTCTCACTCACCCAAACCACCAGCAACAGCCGTTATACGACACCCAACATCCCCTCAGCGTCTGTCATCGACAGCCAAGCCGCCATCACCATGTCTGACAAGTACATCCCCGAGCATCGCCGCAATCAGTACAAGGCCAAGAGCACATTCAAGCCCGACGAGCTGCGTCGTCGTCGTGAAGAGGCCCAGGTCGAGATCCGAAAGGCAAAGCGAGAAGAGAACCTAGCCAAGCGTCGAGGTATTGGCACAGGTGTCGATCGCCCCGGCGCTTCGCTCGGTGCCGCCCCCGATAGCGATGATGACACCGCCCCCACTGAGAGTCAAGTAAGTGTGCCTATTTTCTCGTCGTGTCTGTCTTGCGTCTTCAGTAACCATTTCCTCGAGCTGTGGTGACAGCAAGTTGTTAGGCACCTCTCCCCGGGGTTGCCTCCCTTGAGATGTGGTTGTCCTACACAGTAGCTATGATACCCATGTGAACTGATGTTGTGCAATGCAATCCCCATTCGTGGCTCCGCTACTCCACTGCACATGGAGGGGCAAGCTGGCTTCTGCAAAAGCTCGCCTTTTTCACTGGCTCACCCCTTGTTTCTCGACATGGTTTATGATCCAGCAAAGATTCTAACAGCTCTCCTCATTAGCTTAACGAGGACCTTCCTCAGATGGTCCAGGGCGTTTTCTCCGACCAAATAGATTTACAGATTCAGGCTACCACAAAGTTCAGAAAGCTTTTATCCAAAGAGCGCAACCCCCCTATCGAAGAGGTCATCAAGACGGGTGTCGTCACCCGATTCGTCGAGTTTCTTCGATCCCCTCACACTCTGGTCCAATTCGAGGCTGCCTGGGCTTTGACCAATATCGCCTCAGGTAGTGCCGCCCAGACCCAGGTTGTCATCGAGGCAGGCGCTGTTCCTATCTTTGTCGAGTTACTTGCCAGCCCTGAGCCTGACGTCCGGGAGCAAGCTGTTTGGGCTCTTGGAAATATTGCTGGTGATAGCCCATCATGCCGAGACTATGTCCTCAGCTGCGGAGCTCTTAAGCCCTTGCTCAACTTGCTCGGTGATAGTCGCAAGCTTAGCATGCTACGAAATGCGACATGGACTCTCAGTAACTTCTGCAGAGGTAAAACTCCTCAGCCAGATTGGGTAACCGTAAGTGTTCTTTTCGCCATTTTGAATGCGGAACAGGAAGATATGCTAATGTGGTTTAGATCGCACCGGCTCTTCCTGTGCTCGCTAAACTCGTATATTCCCTCGATGACGAAGTTTTGATTGACGCTTGCTGGGCGATTTCGTACCTGTCAGATGGCTCAAATGACAAGATTCAAGCGGTTATCGAGGCTGGCATTCCCCGCCGACTAGTTGAGCTACTTATGCACGCGTCGACTAGTGTTCAAACGCCTGCACTTCGATCTGTTGGCAACATAGTTACTGGTGATGACGTACAGACTCAAGTGATTATCAATTGTGGTGCTTTGTCTTGCCTGCTCTCGCTGCTCAGTTCAAACAAGGATGGTATTAGAAAGGAGGCTTGTTGGACAATCTCGAACATCACTGCTGGTAACTCCCAGCAAATCCAGGCTGTCATTGACGCCAACATCATCCCGCCGTTGATTCATCTGCTCTCTAATGGGGACTTGAAGACTCGAAAGGAGGCGTGCTGGGCCATCAGCAACGCTACCAGCGGAGGCCTCCAGAAGCCCGAGCAGATTCGATACCTGGTTTCGCAGGGCTGCATTAAGCCGCTTTGTGACCTACTTGCATGCCCTGATAACAAGATTATCCAGGTTGCGTTAGATGGCCTAGAAAACATTCTCAAGGTTGGTGATCTTGACAAGCAATCGGCTGGTGAAGGTCCCGACTCGATCAACCGCTACGCGCTGTATATTGAGGAGTGCGGAGGTATGGAGAAAATCCATGACTGTCAGACGAATGCGAACGAGGAGATCTACATGAAATCCTACAATATTATTGAGAAATACTTCTCAGATGAGGAGGACAATGCAGACGACGGAATGAACACCCAAACAACATCCAACGGAACATTTGGTTTCGGTACTCAAGGTACAGCCACTCAGGGTAGCTTCAACTTCGCCAACGGCGCCGACTCCATGGACATGTAAGACGCGTATGTGTTGACGGCCGCACCTATCTTGCAAACCCCAACCGTACTCGAAACAGTCATCCAAGGTTGACTACCATTTGAGCAGTTCACGGCCACCTCCTTCGGCAAACTGCAACACCACTGGACTCATACCCCAACCCCAACCCCTTAGTTTTGCACAACACAGCAATGCCCATACCCCAACAACCGAACCCCAGCACGAGATGGCGTTAGACGAGTTAATGAGGAGTATGGTAACGCCACCAGATATGAGGAATTGCAGGCGCCTTGGTAGCTTTAAAGCCCCAGCGCAAGAAGAGAAAAGCACGCGGGAGATTTATCATTTGCATGGAGGGTCTTTAATGGTAGCTTGAAAGCTCCAACCCTGATCAGAGCAACCAGGAGCGCCGGACCCGGGACAGAGTATCTCCTCTAGGGCACCAGGTACGACATGCTCAACTAGTAGGTTTAAGTCTGCCCAATGATGAATGGAAGCCTATGTTGAACTGTTTGTCCCAAGTGGGTAGAATAACAGTGTTAACATACGCAGAACTGAACATCTCGCTACTGCAGTCTATGGCTAAGTGGCCATTTGACCATCTATCACATGTAGTATACGTTCAGATACAAACCGAGTTTTCTCGAGAGAAAATATAGAAAGCTTGGCCCCAACAAGTTAAAATTATTCGTAACTTGCGTGACCTAATCAATCCTACGAGTTGTATGATATGGGACGTAACATGTCAAAACATATCTATAAGGCTAACAATAGACAAGACTCCATACTATAGCTACCCCTGATCAATAACATTCAGCTTTTTTTCCCTTCCTAGGTTCTGGTCCAAGTCCTATGCAAGCGAGCTCTGTAACAGGTAAAGGGAGGTAACTACGTGTATACCTACTAGTCATGTCGTTGAGCTAATCCCTAGGCTATGGTCTTTAGTCCTCATCCGCCATCTGGTCCCTCACGGCTTCGACTGCCGCATTAATCACTTTCTCTGGGGGTTTGTCGAAGCCGGGCGCCTTCAGGTCCACAGGTGTCGAGAGTGCGGGGTCCGGTAATAGGGTGGGTGTATCGGCACCGCGGCTTTCGGGGACGGGAATGCGGATGTCTTCGGGGGAGCCGGGAACAGTGTGGGGATCTAGGCCGGGGACTATAATTTATTTCCTACATTAGTAATTCTGTGCTTCGGCCTTTTTGGACCGGGTTGGCATCTAAGATCACATCAAACAAAAGTAGGTTTTTGACGATGGGGTTGGTAGGTAGAGAATGAGAGAGGGAGTTTAGGAGTATTAGAGAGGATAGTATCCTAAATGGTTGCTCACTATGAATGCGTCTAGCCTCGTTTTGATAGGCTGCCGGGATAATCTCGATGATCTCGTCTCGCGGGAACGTGAGCTTGGGGATATCCATTGTGCTGCAATGCATGAGATACGCGTACAGAACACGCAGCACGCTCTCGTGGGCAATAACAACGAGGTCGTTCTGTTCGCGCTCCAGCTCCAGAATAATGGGCTCCAGCCGTACTGCTAGATCGTGGTATGACTCAGCGCGCGGGTAACGGTGATGATACGGGTCGAGCTCGTGCTTCTCGATCTCTTCGGGGTAGAGGCGACGGATAGCACGCTCGCTCAATCGCTCACAGACGCCCGGATTGATCTGGGACATCTGGGTGCGCTGGCGAACTTCAAACCCTCGGGCCTTAAAGGCGTCAGCCGTTTGTAGGGTCCTTACTCGTGTCGAACACCAGACTGTAAGTTGGCGCATGGGAATTCTCGTCTCTGCATGGGCAGTGAGCTCATCATGCGCCTGCTCTCGGTGCTTTGATAACGTCTCGGCCATGACTTGGGCGTATCTGATGCCTTCCTCAGACAGCGGGGCATCTGCCTTGTAGCTCTCCTCTCCAAGAGCTGCGCCGGCACGGACAAAATAAGTGGCCCTAGATTTGATGTGCGTATTGGTGAGATAAAACACGATGCGGTGGGAAAGGTAGTTAAAAGACACATTGTTGTAGAAGAACTTCTGTCCTGCGTTGATCATTTTGATGTAGTTCAGTTCCTTTTCGTTCATGGTTTCGAAAGTAGGAATCTTGGTTTTCATCCGTCGAAGGTATAGCTTTGCTGCTTCATCCGGATCCATGTTGGCGAACTACCTACGTCAGTCACTAAGCAGAGAGGTTTAGAGCTCGGTATGACGTACGTCAGGAGAACCAATCTTGACGCTTCGCGCATTTTCGCGAAGGATGTTCTCATCATCGACATAGGATTCAAGGAACAATGTCTAGAAATTTCTTAGCAGAGAGCCCAAGGGAGAGCGGAGTTCGAGATTAATGGAACCTGCCTGAACATCATGCTTGGCAAATTCCTTTGCCAATGAGCGACGGCCGGAAGCCGTCGGGTTCACCGCATCATAAATAGCCACCTGCCCATTTTCATGATTAAGCCAGGCATAAATATCTTCACGACACTTCTTGAGAATCTTTTGACGTAACATAACAGATGCAGGGGAGGCATCGGGGTAGAAGTAGTCCTCCGGCACATCATTGTTTTGACCGACAGTAGCACGACGATAGTCTCCCAGATGGAAGATCCGAGTCTTGACTCCCAACCTAGAGGGCTGGTAAGAAGACTATTGTGCGGTCGAATATTGGAGAACAGCATACCATTGCAAATAACGTGCCATAGAAACGGAGATGTGCCTAGAAATCTTTAGAAATTTGCATTAACAGTGTATGGCGCTTGATGTCTCTTACGTTTTCCCTCTTGCGGGAAGCCCAACCATTACGATAGCGATACGGCCAGAATGAAAGAGCCTTCCAGACATTGTGCTATACAACTGGGCTGGGGCCCTATCGGCATCTTCGGGAACATCATGGATCCCATCGAATAAAGTGCTGCTCTTGCGTCTATACCGAGGCGCGTTTGCAGCGATATCTGCGGTGCTATCATGTTCGTCAGTCTCAGGACTAGGTGGGCAACAACTGTGGCCGGGAGGAATTTGCTTGTGCATAACTGGTGATGTGTACACGACGTGAGGGACGCATATAATTAATGGTGATGGGGTAAAAGTCCTCTGAGCCACCCAGGACACCAAGACGCATTTTCTTTCATAAGTTATGTTTCTCCAGAACTGTTGTTCCAAAACAACAGCCAATTACCGATCTCCAACGAGAACTGGATTTCTGGGAAACTGATGTCGTTGAGCAACCAATTTGGAAGTAGGCAACCGATTAATTACGATCCATTACATACACGAAACAAGCAACAACGTAACACTTACAGGAGCGTATCCATGTTGACCGTGACCGACCTGCCAGCGCCTTTCTTTCCGTCTTTCCGTTCTATATCCCGTACAGCCAGCCGGGGGAAGTAGCGATAATATAGACAGCCTTGCCAAAACCCGAAGGCGTGATTGTGAGAGCCCGAGGGGAGCAACCTGGCTCAGGTATATATGTGTACAGGCTTTAGGTAGCTAAGGCGACAGCGCTCAGAAGAGATAGGAGCTGAATCTGAACCGAATCTTGTGGACACCCCAATTCCCAAAGCCCCGGAGCTTGCCAAATGAACAAGTAAGGGCCTCAACGAGCCGAACTTTGCCGCCCTGCGATTTTGGGGGGACGCTTCGGCTGACAAGGGCTCAGACAAAGAGACAGTCTCAGATGGATGTGCGAAGCTATTGTGCTATTGACACACCCAGGCTCCTTTGCGCAGACAGTGGACAGACAGGTATCCTTGTATGAGGGGCGAAGTCTTAAGAAGCTTGATCAAGACCCTGACCCAAGGCACTGCTTGCGTTTATCAACGTTCCCAGGATCACAGGGTTCCAGCCGTGCGGGTTGGCGGGGGAGCAATAAGATGCTGTACGTGCTGGTAGTGGCCAAGCTTGTGATTTTAGATTTAGGCCTGGTTTTTGGACTAGGATAGGAAGTTAAAAGAGGGAGGCTTGGACTTGTTGTGACATGGACAATGTTAGGAGATGATAGATGATAGATTTGGTAGTGAGTGATACTCTTGTTTTGTGGGATGATTTCCTTTCCTCTCTTTTCAAAAATTTCCTCTATATTTTTTTTTTCCTTCCGTCGAATTGACAGAGATTATTGATGAAGCTTAGGTAACCCGGCCCTCGAAGTAACCTCACGGGAAGAACTGCACCTAATGTGCAGCATTTCCAATAAGTCGACCAAGACCACGTGCGATACGATGGCCCGGGAAAGGACAAATGGAAAGTTAAGTAAGTCTAGTCGAGCTAGGTATGGTATGTACTCTGCTCACTTCCGGTGCAGTCGCCTCGCCGGCTTGAGGCTTGAAGGCCTATCACGTCACCCTGCTGCCGGCGAGATCCACAATCTAAACTTAGTTGGGTTAAGGAGGGAAATGTGTACCGCAGCTTCCAAGGTTCTAGCCGGAGGTAACCCTTGCGTGTTATATACTGCGCATGTACTATGTACTGCTGGTCTAATTTTGAATCGGTGGGGGAATGCCCCGCCTTCCGGTTAAGCCGCCTATGTGCATATCGGGTTGCTGCTTTATCTGCTTATCTGATGTGTAGTGGAGAGGTTCCAGTTGCATTGGAATGGATTGGAGATGGGACCTTGTGTGGGCCGGGTCAGCCAGGATATTGAACTCACAGCGCAAGGACTGGAAACGATTTTTTTCGTGGGTCTCTCATTCTCTCGAACCAGGATAAGCTATTTCCTCATATTCTCCGCCGCCGAGCGTGTCTTCTGGGAGCTCCCGATCACCCCCAAAGCATCCCAACGCCGCTTGGACGCATTGTTGCCTTGTTGCGCAGGCTGTATCAGCATCGTCGACCACAGACCAGCATCGGCGCTGCCGTCTTCCTTCTCCTCACCCGAACCGGCGGCTCTCCAACCACATCCTTGCCGCTCGCGCAACGTCATCCGCCATGGCCTCCAGCCACGAAATAACATCGTCGTCGCCGTTGGGCTTTCTGACCGCGAATCCCTTCGCCAATGCAGTGATTGACGCCTACCGGTCCTTCTCGGACCGGCGAGCCCGGCTTGCTCTCGCGAATCCCGGCACCGTCGAGGCGATCAGCAAGGAGGTCCAGCGTGAGGTTTCCCTGACCAACTACATGCATACCGGCCTTCGTGCCGACCTCACAAAGGCCGTGAGCCTGTCGCCCTTGTTCCAGGTGTCGCATCAGTTTGCCATGGGCGAGCACATGAAGCCATATGCATTCGCCGCACTCTTCGGCACAAACAACGTGAGTCGTTTCGCTTGTCCTGCAACTGTTTGTGAAGCATGCTCAGGTTGCTCATCCGTCTCTCCAACCCCAGGTTTTCTTACAAGGAAGCATGGACAATGACGGCATTTTGTCCACGCGTTTTAATTATAGATGGAACTCGTCGCTTGTCACCAAGTCCCAGCTCCAGATAGGGTCTCCCCAGGATATGACGTCAATCGACCACGAATACACGGGTAGCGATTTCACTTCTTCACTTAAGATGTTGAACCCCTCATATCTTGAGGGCGGCCTAACAGGTATCTACATACTCAGCCATCTCCAGTCCATCACAAAAAGGCTTTCTCTTGGTATCGAGGCTGTCTGGCAACGCGCCGCCTTGAGCCAACCCCCCGAATCTGCCACATCTTATTGTGCCAGATATAAGGCTGAGGATTGGATTGCAACGGCACAGCTCCATGCTGCTCAGGGGGCTTTGAACGCAACATACTGGCGCAAATTATCTGATAAGGTCCAGGCTGGTGTCGACATGACTCTTCAAGTTGTCCCTAGCCCTGGCGGCATGATGGGTGGGTTGCAGAAAGAAGGTGTCACCACAGTTGGTGTTAAATATGACTTCCGCATGTCTACATTCCGTGCTCAGGTCGACTCTAAGGGAAAGCTTGGCTGTCTCCTCGAAAAGAGGGTACTGCCTCCTGTCACAATGTCTTTCTGTGCCGATGTTGATCATGTGACTGTAAGTATTCATGAAGATCCCAACAACATCATCATCTACTGCTCCTTGCTAACAATAGCATAGCAAAATGCCAAAGTTGGCCTTGGCATAACTATCGAGGCTGGAGGTGAAGAACTACAGGAACAGCAGGAAGCTCTAGGTGCTCAGGCATCACCTAACATACCCTTCTAAACCTAATCCACACTATAAGCTCTCCTCTCCCACCAACACAGTTGGCATTCACACTGGGGCGACGGGATCTCCCCAGCTCCCCCCGGAGCCCTGGAATTACGAGCACGAAGCTTGTAAACAAAGATCGTCTACACTTTTCTCATCTTCTATTTTAATACTCGACTTGCCGACGTTCACCACGGCAGGCCACTCCATCAAACCATGACGAATATAGAGTTATATCTCGCAGTTGAGTGACCGTTCGATCTAGGGCTGGGGCTGGGCCACCGGGTGGAATAGGTGGTACTGTGTACAATAAGGATTGGCAACTCTAGAAAGGGGAAAACGGTTGCATGTATGATGGTCACCGAAAACAGGTTTGCCAGGCTGTTTTGCCTGTGGCATTTGACTCTGTACACGACGTTGAGATGCGCTACGGGAAGACTTGTAACATACCTACGTATTCGGGTACTTGTATATAGCTGCCTTATGTGTATAACACGAATAACATTGAACCTGTTTGACATTGCTCGGTATGCTAGCTGTTCGTTATACCACCGCGTCCTGTAAATAGTGGGCGTGTAGTTTGTCAACGAGGACAGCGACAGTATCATGATAATTGATGCCCCCTTGAATTCGTAAAGTAATCATGCCGGTGTCCAGCGGACAACAACAAGTTCCTCGCTCCCTTGATCGAAGAAACAAAAATTTTCCTTTTCAGTCCTAATGTGGGTACTTAAAATTCCCTTACTTAGTCTGTCTTGCTGAGCTCTGAGAATCTGATTTGGCTTCGGTCGACATAGGAGTGGCTTAGCATAACAAATCAACTGGGGGTATGGTCTTCCATCAAACTACAGCCGTAAGTAATATATGAATCATGTTTTACCTCAAGTTTCTAGAGAAAACGCATGACAATATGACATTTTAAAGGAAGCTGGGATTATGGTATGCGGTGA
Source organism: Xylaria sp. FL1777 (assembly GCA_022578965.1). NCBI lineage: Eukaryota > Fungi > Ascomycota > Sordariomycetes > Xylariales > Xylariaceae > Xylaria > Xylaria sp. FL1777. The sequence goes on along the minus strand of MU400571.1, from coordinate 157,178 downwards.
GCAATGATGCCAAACTAGTGCCAAGAACTGACATAAAGCCATGATCTAGATAAGTAACCGATAAGCCGCCGCCCGTTACAAGTGCTACCTAAGTAGTACATGTGTAGAACCTACCTATGTAGGTACGCATAAGGCAAGGTACAAAGGTACACCCAAGTCTCGCTATTGTAGTACCTCAAACGTGGCCTTAGAATCGAATACCAACCTTCGAGACAACAACGCCGAACAAATTCGCGGAAAGATAGCCTTAACGACGGCCAATTCGCATAGAAGACTCACCGACAGCAGACGAGTTAGCCGATGACCGTGACAGCACGATAAACAGAGCCGTCCCAACGTCAACCCGGTCCACTCGCCGGCTCGGCTCGTCTCGCCCAGCATGTACAACTCTCTGACGCGCATACAAAGCGTCTTCGGCTTCTTCACGACGGTGGCCTTCGTCGTGGGTGCCATCATCGCCGCCTCCGACTTCACGGCCCCGCGGACGCCGAGCGCCACCGTCAAGCCGACCAATGTGCAGGTGTACGTAGGCGACAAGCCAGCCCCAATCCGCCCGTGGACGTGGACGAGGACGAGGACGAGGACGAGGATGGTCTCAGTTTAGCTAACGTCGCGCGACGCTCTCTCTGAACAGGGTCAAGGGCCGGCCGCACTACTACAGCTCCAAGAAGGAGGAGTACGCCATCATCAAGTTCTCGCTGGACGCCGACCTGTCGTCGCTGTTCACCTGGAACACCAAGCAGCTCTTCGTCTACGTCACCGCCGAGTGGCCCGCGCCCCCGACCGGCGTCAGCGACACCACCAACCAGACCAACAAGGCCGTCATATGGGACACCATCATCACGAGCCCGAGCTCCGACCACCTGGCCAACATCGGCCCCGCCACCTTGAAGAAGCTGCGCAAGAGCGCCGCCGGCAAGAGCGTAGATCCAAAACGGTACGAAAGAAACACACACACACACACACAGAGAGAGAGAGAGAGAGATGGAGAGAAGAAGATAGAGAGATATATACTGACAGTCGATATAGAGGCAAGCTATCGCTCAAAAACCAAAGGCCCAAGTACCAAATCACCCATCCCACGGGCAAAGTAGCCAAGACGGATGACGTGACCCTCCACGTCCACTACAACGTGCAGCCCTGGGTCGGCATGCTGACCTGGAACCAAGACATCGACTTCGCCCTGTGGAAGAAGATGGCTCGGGGAGTCAGCAAGGCTTTCGAGCTCCCCGCCGTCAAAAGCAAGGACGAAGGCAAGGCGAGATAACTAAAGAGTTTCAATAGCAATTATAATAATAATACTAAAACTTGTCATTGCCGTTGTCTGCTGTGCGAAGAGGAGGCGGCGTTCTAGGCAAAGGGGATAACGGTTGTTCATTTTTATGTCTTTTTCTCAATTACTCGGGACGGCGCGGAATTGAAAAGGATATAAAATCCATACCCGATGACATGAACTCTGCCCTGATCATGAAGTTGCTCTGTCTACCTTATTCCCCCTCTTACTCTCTTTACTTTCTACCTACTCTATTAATTGAACGGATCCCTTGCTCGTTTACCTTTCGCACCGCTTTGTTCAGCAAGTCCCGCAAAACAAGCACACCCAGTATTACACTACTCCTACACATAATATCCGTTAGCCAGACTTATCCACGCAAGACTAGCCTCTCGAGAGATTCTAGGCATCACGGACAAATCCGAGTCTGTGGCTGCATAGCACTACAAATAGCAAATGATCCGCCCGAGTGAACAAATTCGAACAGATAGGCCATTAGCATGCTCTAGAAAACGAATAACTACATGTACTCGCCCGAGGAGATTGAGGGTGAGAGAGGAAGTCTCTGCAGGCTCTCTGATTTGTGAATTAGCCAACTCAACCAGGTAGGTTAGGTAGGTGAGACACCTTGGAGATCTAGCTACATGGTGTTTCCTCATAAATACACCGACAAGACTCCTGTCATTTCCCGCTACTAGAATGGGGTATAATTGAAGCAGGACATGCAAAACAGAAAAATGAGTCGCATATTGGGTGCGCCAATTCGCCAGCCTACTCCGTCCCATGCCACCTAGCATACAAGCATGTATTGCCCCCTTGACCGTGTAGATACAATATCGTTAGTCATGATCTCTTTTTTTCTTCGCGTCATACAACCTCTGATAATGTAGCTCGTATTTGTCTTGACCAGCTATGAGGCAACGGCGAGAAGGAAAAGCGGATGTCTTAATCGCCCGAAAGGTCAATGACATCATTTTGGGTTTTCTCATGCAGCTTCGCTGAGATTACTCTTTCTCCGTCTTGCCGGTTCAGAAAATAGTGGCTCTGCTGCTCTGTTTGCTTCCGGCCGTCTGTCTTTTCGTCCTTCCCCGGGGACTGAATGTGATTATTCGCCGATGGTATTTCCACTACGAGATGTCCAGTTCGGCCTCCTTGGTGTCTTTGGGGGTTCTTCCATGCCCTGTCCCGTCTATTGTTGTCCGAGTCATCGACAAACACGGGATCAAGTGGTGTTGCACCGCGAGAATCCTTGGACGATGGTGTCTCAGAGGCAAGTGGCGCAAGAAAGTTATTTTGGGGGTTGGCGCTACCTTCTGTCCCCGGGGATGTTGAATAACGCTTAGCTGCTTGATTGCTGACTGGAGATAGAGGGGATGTACTAGGAACTTGATGATGTATCTCGTGATCGAATGTTGGCTGGGTCCTGCGAGGCGACGCAGCCAGTTGCGGGCTTGCCTTAGACTTGGTTTGCGTCTCTTCTAGATTCGAACCGCACCTCATTTCGGATTGTTGTGTAGCCCTTGTATCGTCATTTTGGACGCGAGGTGCAGACGGTTGCACGCTAGTTGCGGCATGCTTCGAATTCCTCCCAAAATCTGGCAAATGAGTTGGGTCCATCGCTTCTGCACTGGTCCTAGAGCTAGACGATCGTGTATGCGACAGGGCTAGGGGGGTTTCGCTTTGTCCTCCTTCATCACCGCGAAATTTCGGGCTCGCCAGTTCCGTCTTGGGAGAGATGTTAGGAAGCATCATAGCAGAAGTGGCTGTCGGACTCAAAGCCCCTGCTACCCTTGTCTGTTGTTTACTCATTTTAGCCTGGCGTTTTCGCTCCTGGGCGGCATCTTCAGCGGTTTGCTGCTCTCTCTGAAGCTTGAAAATGACATCTCTGATGTTGTTCCGGAGCTCCGATGGATCGAGCTTCCAAGAAATACCACCATCACGCTGCAGTATACTCCTGACAAAGTTATCAGGTTTACAAAGAAATTCCTGAATATATCCTAGTAAGAACAACCCACAATCACAGTGGTTTGTTTGTTCAGGAATGTCCCTAGCGGTAGTGCCCATAGCCCCAGGAGACGGTATTTCGATTCCTCTCTTATCTTTAAGTTCCGCAACAAGATATTGCTTCAAATAGCTGCAGGTAGGCGAATGCGTGACACCTAGAGAATCCAGTGTTATTATTCTTGGCTGATTTGGATCGTGTCTTCGAGACCCAATACTCTGTCTTTTCCCTGTTTTTTTGCGGGTTTGCGCATGAGCTGCAGTGGTGATATACTCCAACTCAGCCTCTAGTCTATCCGAATCCTTAATTTCGTAGACCTCGTAGTCATCCTTGGCGGCGATTGAGTTGACTCCTTTCTCTGCATTGTTGTCTGCCTTATGCTTAGTTACAATGCTTGGATTGTCAGGGCTGTCAATTGACATACGTCTCAGGTGTTCGATGACATCTTCTTGCGCACTGTGTGCCACATGTTCACCGTCAAGACCACCATTCGGTATCTCGTTACGTGAGGGAGCTTGGGGGCTTTCCTGAGTTACTTCGACGCTATCGGTAATTGTGATTGCCTCACGTTTGATATCGTCATTTTGTTCGTGATTGTTGGAGGCAGGGATAAGCTTGGGCGCGTTGCAGATGATTGCAACATACCAGTGAGTATACTCGTTAATAGGAACAATGATATAGTCCTTAGAAAAAAGGTCTACCTTGGAGGTCCACGTCTTAACACTGTCATAATTAATCCCCTGGCCATTTTTAGTGGGCTTGAGCTTGTCGTAAAAGAAGGTATTCTGAAAATAGATTCTCTTTGCCAAGTCTTTATTTTCTTCCTCCAAGGTTTTTTGTAGGTACCGAAGGTAGAAGATGATAATATTGTCATTCAGGAACTGGCCTTCGTCAAGACGTTGGATGTCCTCCTTATCGATAGTCGCTCGATTCTTTCCCGTGCTGGGATAAACAAGAGAATTCCGCCATTGCTTTTCCCAGCCCGCGTGGAGTGACGTCCAGCCTTCTGGAATAGGCTCAGGTTCGCTCGGCTCTAATGACTCCTTATACGCGAACATCGAGCGAGTTGTCCGTGTCTGTGGTTGTACGAGAACTAGTTGATCATCCCACGCTTGGTTCGAGGCAATACCCTGACTATTGGATGTTGATGTAGGAGCATACTTCATAGCATCTCTCAATTTAGGTTGGGACTTAGGGTCAGTTGCAACGGAAGGATATCCTAGGGAACTGCGATTGCGATTATGGGAGATAACTCTGACATCATCAGGGACTGAAGCTTCTATTTCGGAATCTGAAAGTAATTTGTGGCGTTTGGCTCGTTGCATCATTTCGTCAAAATCCTTCTCGAGTTTAGCTCTATCAAACTGTTAGCCTCCACCTCAACAGAACCTTCCCAAATTGCTCTCACCTGTGGCCATCTTTGATGGTAATTGGATAGCTAGATCCTCTGTAAAGAGCAACCCATTGTAAAAATTTTGACAACTCAAGTGTGGAAGCGAACTCTATCATCAGTCTGGGGCCAGCACCATTCGAAAGATTTGGACTATCGGAAATAACGTTGACTATGCAACATTCTTCGTCGTCCCTACTACGTATGATGCTTTTCACCTTCATAATATCGAGTGTGAGATATCTGTATTGTTTCAATATTTCCTTCTCCTGATCTACAGGGAGAAGAGTATGGCCGATTTCACGAATAGACAGAGCACAGTAATTTGGATCGTCCTTGTCCTCTGTTTGGTACTGGCATTGTCCAGAGGCACCACGCACAATGCGCAGGCCATTCCCGATAATCATTTCGGCATTTCTCTTATGATCGTCTGCTTGCTGTAATTTTGCACTCGTTGTGGAAGATGATCTAGCAGTGGAAGCGCTGTAAAACTTCGTTGGTGTAATATTGCCTCTTTTTGATAGACTAGCGGACGTCTTTAAGCGCTTGGCAGGCTGGCTCGCTGCTAGTTCCTCCACGCTTGGAGCCAGCTCATCTGGACTCAAATCTGATTTCTGATGTTTCGTCCTTTCATCCACCTTATCCAGGAGTTTGCCGAATGTCTGCGAAGGGCTAGGATGAGCTGGAGTTCCGCCCCGTTGGAAACGACTTGCGAAGTCTGATATGGGGCGCTCTTCTGGTTGCTTCCGTTTTAGCTGGTGTGAACCTACCAGCTCTTTCGAGGGATTGATGAGATCGACTTCATCCTCACTAATGTCTTCATCGCTCTTCAGTGGGGGCAAAGACCTCAGTGGAGGGCTGTCTATACCCTCTTGTCCCAGAAACTCAGGGTTGTCCCGATTTTTCCGAAATCGTTTCGGTTTGGTATGTTTATCCACAAGGCGGTACTCTGTAACCATAGACGGGGAAGCGCTCATATTTGAGGCAACCGAACGCTGAGAGTCGGCAACTGATTCACTTCCTATAGATTGCTTTCGTGACGTTGGTCTATCGATCACAGCGAATGTAGCTCGACAGTGTCCGGGGTGCGTATTGCTTTCGTTGAGTTTTTGACGCTTCGCTGGGGGGGGGCTGGAGATGATAGGCCTAGAGGATGGTTGGATGCCAAAAGGCGTCCGCGAGGACGCACTGTTGTTGGAAAGGGTATTTATGGGCTGAGGAGCACCCAAATTTCCAGGTTTGTTCTAGAAAGAGTCAGCTACCGGCGCAGAAGCAGAAGGAAGAGGAGACATGGCCATACCATATCGCCAGGCCTTCCAAGTGGGATCGGGATAGCTGATACCAGGCGAGTAAACAGCGGCCGCCCAGCTTTCACCAGAAACTCGGAAAAGGGATTTATCGAGAAGCGGAAAACTGAGGTGCCAGTTCCCTTGCTGGTCTCAGGAGGCAGGTGTTGTTGTGCGGATGGCATGTGCAAGGCAAGCCAGTCGACATGCTGACCACTAACGTGCTGCTTCACTACTTTGTCGTGGCACGCTGCCGTGACGTTCCTCCACCGGCATTCGGCTTGCTATCGGCTCAAAGAACGCATGGACGGAAGGGCCGAGGCAGTGATAGCTATGCAGAGCATAGGCAGGGCCTAGAAGTTCGTCGGGCGTATGTCTGGATCGACGACGAAGTTGTTGGTGCGGAGGACGGACGCCGTCGCAGAAGCTGCGCAAAGCGAAGAAAGATGGGCTGTCTCTTTCGGCCTTGCGATTCCTGTTGCTGTGCCGGGTACGAGGGATGAAAGAGGGACTGTACTCAGTGAATACTTAGTGTGTACCTAAGGTAGACAGCGTTGTGTCCGTTTGCAAGCTACCGAAGCCAGAAGAGGCCAGAGAGTGCAGCTAACGACCGCAGACACAACCGGAGCATGATGTAAAATCGCAGCTGCTATTAACGACGGGGGTGTTTCAATTTACGCGGTTGCACGCACTACCTAGGTACCTAGGTATAGGGCCCCTAAACCCCTAAACCCTGTTATAGTGCCTGCCGAAGTACCTACCTGTTATAGTCAAAACCACCTGGGCACTGCATGATCTTTTGTCACCCCGCCAAAACTACCTACCTGCAGTAACCTACTATACGTAACTGGTGTGCAACATAACTACCTTGGTAGGTACTTAGTGCCTAAATGGCTGTACATGTGTGGTAACGACAATACCTAGATAAAGTATTCCATTATTAACAGAACACAAACATTAAATCTAATGGTTGAAAAAACTCCTAAATTCGACAGAAGAGTAGGTATGACTGTTCAAGAGAGGAACCATACGCTACATGTACCTGATAGGTCATCCAGAGACTGCCCATTGAACTATTATTACTGCTGAGGTACCTACGTACTTCATACCTTGGCAGACTGGCCCCCTGACAAGTTCCAATAGTGACTAGGTACCTACTTATATAGGTACTCAGTTATGAAATTCTTTTAATTTTTATAGAAAAACTAGCACAATAACTAGGTACTCTAACCTGCGACTAGCTACAGAGGAGCCTAAGGCCGCGGGTGATATCGCGAGGTGGCTGCTTGCCACCGACAGGATAGCAATGTATAACAAGGCAGTCGGAATAGGGGGGAATAGGGAGAGGAGAAAAGAGGCAGGGGATAGGGAGGGGACCGGCAGGAGGGGCGAAGGCGCTCCCCTGGAGGTCCCAAGGGACAAGGAGGAAGCTTTTGTGCGCTTCCTAGAAAGGCAAGGGGTCTGAGGGCTTCAGAGAGAGTCCTTCCGCCTTTTTGACCATTACCTTCCGTCCAGCGAGCTAGTTAGTGAGAACCAGTTGTTACAGGGTAGAGGAACTTCGAGGTAGCGGCGTGGACATTGTTGCATGGGGTTTTTATCCGGCTTTTTGTACGGTTTTACCTATGGGTACACAGGTAGAAGGACCGCGCTGCAAAGCAGCACAGCGGGTTATTAATAATAATAACTAGGTACTACTCTATCACTCTGCTCCTTTTTATGCTAGGTTATATGCATACGTATAAATATGTATAAGTTGTATAGGTACCTAGAATGACATTTCCTAGTGTTAAGTAAGGCAAAGGCTATGTGACCGAGGCTATCAAGCTCTTCCCCAACATGTATTACACGCTACTTCAAGGAGAATTGTCAAAGGAGATGAAATGCGGTTCAGCCATCTGAGATCAGAGCAGTAATTCCACTCTCCAAATTATGTATTGATTCATAGATTAATCTACACAAAAGACACCAAGTTCGAAGTCCAAATACCAAAAGCCTTCCTAGCATTAATACAAGCATAGAAGGTGTATAACTATAGATATTGAGCTTGTAGTTGTAGAGTTAGTGGCTGAAGTTAAAAGTCCATGTCATCGTCCCGAAGTCCATCGCAATGTAAGAAAGCTTAAGACCAAAATGTCCAGCTTACAATGAAACTCCTTTTGCCATGCCGAGTTAAAATAGCAGCGTCATCTCCCATATGATCGGTTAGCCTGGCCTTCTCATATTAACATGAACGTCATTACTTTTCCTCTGGTGGCGTGTCGGGTTGGTCGGGAACACCAGGTGTACCAGGAGTTGTGGGTGTCAACTCGTAGACGCTCAGCCGGTCGCCCGCACCACACAACTGCGTCGCGTCGCCGTTGCAGGCCATGTTACATTGGCTGCCGGGGGCCACCACGGAGCCCTCGCCGAACCCGTTGCCACAGTAGCACTCGGCGCCGTACTCGGTGCCGAAATAAGTGAAGCCTTCGCAGAACGTGGCACAGGCCTGGAGCGTCATATTGCCAGTGACAAGAGTCTTGCCAGCGAGAGCGCGGACGCCCGTGCCCTCTGTCTGGCAACCGTACCAGGAGTAGTTGCCGATTACCAGGGGCTGCGAAGGCCCGTCAGTCGTGTTAGAGTAATAGAGGTTGAGTCGGTTGCCGGCACCGCAGTACTCCGATGGATCTCCCGCACAGGGCAGGTTGCAGTCGGTCAGATTTGTCTGGTTGCTAGAGGCGGCAAGGATGTCGCCGCAGTGGCACTCGCTTCCGAATTCCGTCCCGAAGTAGTGGAAGTCCTGGCAGAAGTCGGCGCAAGACTCAAGCGTGACGTTTCCTGCTGTAGACTTTGCGTCGAGAGCCCGCACACCGTCGCCTTCAGTCCAGCAGCCTTGCAACGCGTAGGGAGGAACGGTAGGCTTCTGTGTGGGGGTGATGGTAGGTGTAGGCATCGTCGAGGTTGACGTGGGCGGATTGATCAGCCTGTACATCTCGAGTCTGTCGCTGCCACCACAATACTCAGTCTCGTCGCCAGCACAAACCATATTACAATCCGCGTCGACGGTGACGTTGCTCCTTGGGTCAATGGATTGACCACAGTAGCATTCGCGGCCATACTCAGTAGCAAAGTACGTGTAGCCAGCGCAATTTGATGCACACAACTCCAAAGTCATGGAATCATTCGGGAAGACACCTCCGGTAAGCGCGCGAGTAGGGAGCTCCTCGTAGCAGCCGATACGCAGATAGGGTGTCACAGTCGGCTTAATCGCCAGAGTGCCGGTAGGAGTTGGGATAGGGCCTGTAGTGACATATAGTTCAAGTCTATCACCCGCGCCGCAGTATTCCGTCTCATCCCCAGAGCAAACCATGTTACACTCATCAAGTGTAACGTTCGTGCTAGATGGACTAACCTTATTACCGCAGTAGCCTATAGCGCAATTAGTCAGATCACACGATCATTTCCCCTGTCGTATTAGCAGATGACAACTCACATTCTCTTGCAAACTCCGTGCCGAAGTAATACCACCCAGTGCAGTTGGTCATGCAACTCTCGAGCGTCATCCCGTCATAAACAAAACTGGCACCGCTTAGAGCACGGACTCCCGCAACTGTTGGCTCCGTGTTGCAACCAACTAGCGTGAAGTTGCCCAAGGTTTCTCTGTGAAAAGGGGTCTCTACTGCTGCAGTGCTCGTGACTGTTTGTGATGAGGTCACAGTCGGGGTCCCGGTAACCGGCGGATCAGGATCATCAATACTTGAACAGAGCGAAGCTGGCGGGGCATCAAAGGCCTCGCACGTTGCTCCTAGCCCACTGGCTGCCTTGAAAGCATCTCGTGAAGCCGATTCGCCAGTTCCAGTGACCACGTCGATCTTGGTAGCATAATCGAGGTCTCCGAGTCCTTCATAGGTACCCGTATAGAAAGTGTAAAGACCGACACAATCACCCTTCGTCATAAGTACGGTAGCATCATTTAGGGTGGGAACCGGGCGAGTTGGGATCCCGACGGGGGTCTTGTATGACAGCTGTAGATTGACGGGCTGAGAGTTTAGATCATTGCGAACCTGTTTCGGAATGTCAACACACTGTAGTTAAGCCAGAGATGTTCGACTCACAGCAGCCACAATGCTCAGTTTTCCTTCGAGTAGACAGCTTTGGGGTTTCTGCATTAGAATAGCATCCTGGACGGGATACGAGTTTCCGTTGTTATCATAAGCCTTGGATGTTCCACTGGCCATATTGACAGTCAAGGTGAAAGAGGAAATACCCGATGAGGTTGGGATTTTAACACTAATCGGGAACCACTATAGAAGATTCATTAATAAGTGAAATATAAACCATAGAGACCCTAAGGCAGTGCGATGTGAACTCACCACAAATGTATCGTCGAAGCCCTGGGTCGCACCTAGGAGGTCGGCTGTAGACGTGCAGCCTAGGGTGCCACAATCGTCACCGCCACTCCGGTCCTTGTATGTTAATGAAACACTCGTGGCACTGTCGGTTCCGAAGTCAGTGGTGCGAACTCGAATCAGTCCAGATAGCTGCAAGGTAGAGGCTCCGGAGTTCAGTGTGAGCTGCATGTCGACTGGTTTGACGGCATAGGGCTGAATAGGGTCGGTGAGGACGACTCCATCAGGAACAACCTCAATCATTTTGCGCAATACCGTGGCACAAACACTAGTGAATGTCTCGGGATCTGTCAAGGTGGATATCGTCACGTTTCCATCCGAGTTAAAGACTTTGAAGTCGGAGTTTCTCGTAGCCTTGATCGAAGGACCCACGACCATAGGATTCGTTGTATTACCCGAAACATATTCGGTAACGACCCTATTGTCAAATTTGTCCACCGTAGAGTCCATTGGGCCCTCGCCATCTGCTGTAGTTCCCACGGGGACGATTTCAGGGAATTCGGTAGCGTGAACTCCACCAATAGTATGACCGCACGCAACAACCTGAATCATCTCGGTCTGGCTGAAGCCCATGCGGGTGAACTGCTGCTCGAATGTGAAGACTGAATTTTGGGGCAGAGGGACACCGATAGGACCCGCTGCTGTGGCATCAATCCTACCGCTAGTGATGGGGACGACTGGACCACCACAAGATCTCACGGCATAGTACACACCCAGAGCTAGAAGGTCGGCCACACCTGACTTGCTTGTATAGTAGTCAGCCATGAAGGCGAGTGTTGTATTGAAGGCCGGGCCAATATTGTCTGAACTTGTGATTTCGTATTGTAATGACCCATCCATCCCACCTTGTCGTGGGCCGCCGGCGATAGTGGTCGTCGCCATGTCGTGGAAAGCAGCTCTCAACCACTCCGCGGCGTTGTGGCGTCCAGGCCCTGAGGCTTCGCTTGAGCAGGGTATAACAGTTCCACCAAATTGGCGGGAGCGGTACCCTTGCACTTGATACATGATCTCTTCCAACTCATCGATCTGAGAAGGCCATGTTGGATCTGTTCTTGCTAACGTGCTCAGCGAGAGCATCGCACCTAGGAAATGTGTACTCCAGTGCATGGTGAGGACTCGGCCTGGAACGGGACCAGGATAAAGCAATATTAAGAATTATTAATGAAAGAGAACCATCCTAGGCTGGCTGAATTACGAAAATCGACGCAGATAGAGAATGAGTCCAAACATGTTCAACACCGGAGAAGAGAAAGGACTTTAATACTATAATAAATTGCCAGTCATATTGGTATGTGTATGACCTTGTATACTAGCCGTCATGATCGATGGTGGTCCCTGTCGACCCCTGCTCAGGTGCCGCAGTAGGGGAGATAGAATACGAGCGAGAACTGACAAAAGTGGCTGATAGGTGTGATAGGATTGGACGAGATGCTGCTGGCCATCCAGCCGCAAGAGGTGGAACGAACGACTAATGCAAGCCAGCAACAGAAGTGAAATGGAGACCGAGACAATATGTGCTGCACATACCCTGCGTGGTAGGTGTATATGTAGTAGGTAGGTATGCAGTGTCAAGGAGAAAGATGTGATGTTACCTAATAATCCACACGTGGGATCTCCAGGGTCCACGGGACAAACCGAACTAAACAAGATCTTTTTTCCCGAACTAGGTGCCATCGAATCCCGGTCACTCGTCGAAGCTGTGTGGCACTATGGATTCTATGGATTCTATGGATGAAGGGTTGGTGGTTCGCTTAGCGTAGGTATCCGGGACACCGCACCGTCATAAAGCGGCCAGACCTCTCACCTCCACACCTTCAGCATTGTGGGGTTCGGGCTGCTCAAACCATGGTGCCTGAGGTGAAATATTGGTATTCAGGTGATAGTATAACGATCCTAGGCAATAGTGTACTTTCAGCTTGCGTACGTATACCGTACTCTAAGTGTTCGACTCCGCAGTGTAGTCGGTAGCACGCAGGGCACCTATCTAGTGTAGCGTATTACCATCGGGTTCCTAGAAGACAACAGAACCAAAGCGTGCTTGAACGATACAACCGTTTCTATGTTTGAAAGCATCCGATATCAGGGTTGCGATGGTGGGTAGTACTCTTTTTGCTAGAACAAGTTAAGATGTGCCAATGAGTTAGTAAAATAGTACGACGACACAAACCACTCATATGGGCATCGGCAAATAGACGAGAATATAGAAATAAGAACGAATACTAAACTTTGTAGTCTACACTACCTACATCTTGAGAGAATGGATCGAGGCGACCTAAATCCGATCTAGGGTCGGAACGCCCCAACGGCTAGCCGCGATTTCGAGGAACCCCCAGGGGTGTCTCGGATATAGTGTATCCTGGCCCGCAGCTCACCTGGCTAGACCGCGCTAGGTTGATCTTTAAGTGCCCATCCCTGTTGCCGTTGTCAGCTCGAAGAGTTTTCCATGTCGCTCACCAAGGCGACCGAAGTGATATTTTGTCGAATCCAGAATAGTTTGGTCTTACATTAGCCATAGCGTTGTAATCGCTTGTCAATAAGCACTTTGCTCCAGGAACGGCTGAACAACGCCTATGTAGTCCTTTTTATTCCCCATACATGAGTACGGAAACGATTCACACGTCCAGGCGATGACCATTATTGGTCCATATTCCGAAATTACAATGAGCCCTCTAGCGTGAGCCTTCAGATCTCAAATGTGAACTGTTATCGCCATGTGGTTAATGTCTCTCGAAACATGTGCTACTGTTGGAAATAATGTCGTTGTTGTGGTGCCACGAAGTGGGGGATCCCAAGTACAAGAGACCGAGACAGGTCACAACAAATATATTATCAGACAAGGGCGGTCAGGTCAGCACTAGGAGCATTGGCAGAAGATCAATTATTCAATGTCTCAAGCTCTACACCAATACGGTATCTATACTGCGTAGGTACAGTACATTTGCGTTCCCGTGTCGCTATAAGAGTATCAAGCGATATTGTACCTGACAGGAGCGGCACAGAAGGGATAAGCATGGCGTCGCGTACCGATCGATTTAGAGAAGCTGTGCATATGTCGTATGGTACGCCATTAGAGACTACCTGAAGTATATTAGCCGAGCTACCTAGTACCTAGGTATGCTGCAACACACCATGATACAGCCGTAGATGCCGACGTCGTCCGACCTACACTAGACTCGCTACCTACTTGCACTTCTCAATATCACACAGTGGTTGCTAAAGAACGGCAAATTATGCATACACGACCACTAGACTATCGTATTTAGTGTATACTAGTGTAGATGAACTGTTCCGACATGCATCCGGCGTCTGTCGGGTCATCCGGACTGCTCGCTAATTTATTCGCAACCTTACCGCTGTTATCACTTAACCCAGTGATTGCAACTTCAACACAGAGTATAAGCAATGTTTTCTACACGGCGTTGGCCAGACCGTCAGCAATGGTTCGAATGCAACAAGCAAACTGTTGCTGACAGCAGCATGGTATCACTGTAACCCAAGTCGGACGGCTGATGACGGCACCCTAGAAACATAGCGAGGTCGACTTCTAGGACGTCGACCTACCTATTCACAGTAGACTAGTTGAGCAGGGGTATGCCAGGAGATTTAGCAACTCGGTTTGCATTCGGATACGTACGGATAAATTGCTCGAGTATGTTCTCGGGGAAAGCTGGTGTTGCACGGCAGAATATGAACATCAGGGCTGTATGACAAAATTACTACGGTATACGCATGTGAACGAGGACGTACCCCTGTCGACTGCCCTTGTGGTTAATGGCTCACCGTTATTGTTACGGCTGAGATGAGCGTGTGATGCTGGCAGCTCGTATGGATGCACTCCTGTTAATGTTTGCTGACTACTGTTATAGAAGGCTCGTGATTGCCTGCGCGAATGGCGAAGAACGAGCAGCGATTTCGATGGTGTCGCATTATTATATTACCACCTACCCTCATAGTCGAAAGCGTGGAACATACAGAGTATGTATACATATACAACAAATCAGCAACAGAGGAGCAGACCAGTCTTTATTACCCAAAATGAAGCGGCCTTAATTTTGACTCCAAAGGAATTTTATGATGAAGTTAGCGATTAAAAGTCCCCAAAGACTAGTTAAGGCCAGAGGAATAAAAATAAATAAAAGTTAATCACTAATTCACTCCGAATCGGGGAATCGAACCCCGGGCTTGACGGTGACTTCAATCTGGTAGAACAGATATGAGAGCGTCAAATGTTAGCCACTACACCAATTCGGATTAATGACGTTTTGTTTTTATTTGCCATAGAGTAGGTATGTGGAAGTACATAGATTACGTAACTAGGTACTCCGTACACTCAATGTAGCCGCATCCTTATAAGGATGATACAACATACGTAGTAGTCTCGGGACAGTTAAGGATGCAAATACAGAGTATCCAAAACTTTTTCCATGTACAATCTGTGTTTTCTCTGAATGGTAGTGCATGATATTCCCTATATCACAGATCCTTGAAGCAGGAATCTGTACCTCGATCATCTGAGTATCTACTTATCTAGTGTGTAGCGTACCTACCTAATGCGGAGTGGTGGTGTGGCGTCAAGGCTGCACAGGATAAACCTCGGGGAAGATGGTGGGGTCCCTTATCGCGGCCTATTTTGGGTTACCCCACCCTTTGTCTTCGTCTATCACTTTACCTGCTGCCAAACCACCATATCTCAACTCCATCTAAAGAACTAGCCCTGCTTTAACTTTAGAATATCGTGCTGTGCGACAGACTTACTCTCACTCCGTCATCCTCCAAGACCCTTGAAGACTCAGTGTTCTAGATGTCCATCGAGAACCTTAAGACCTTCGGTATGCAGCCCTTGCCCTAGGGAAATGGCACTCTCACGGCCCCGCTAAAGTAATCCGTACGCCTAGATCCCTTCCATGATGCTGAGGCAGACGAGGACACGAACCAAGTGAAGAGTCAGCAAGAGGACTACGTTCACATTCGGATCCAACGTTAGTGCTCCCGTCGTGGCTGCTCCATGTCCCATTTTGCGCGGCGTGACTGATCAACGTAGAGCGTAATGGCCGAAAGACCTTGACCACTGTTCAGGGGTTGCCCAATAAGTTTGACCGAAAGAAGATTCTCACTGTCATCAAGAAGCAATTCGCTTGCAATGGCACTGTCGTGATGGATAGTAAAATGGGTGAAGTTATTCAACTCCAAGGTGACCAGCGCAAGGTTATGCGTGCGTGTCCCCTTGTCAGACACTTTCAACAACCATGATCAATCAAACTAACCCTGCGTAGTGGATTTCTTAGTCGACTCCAATGGCCTGGAGCTCGACGCTAAGAAAATCAAAGTTCATGGCTTCTAGTCCCAATGCCGGCGTGAATAGTGCTGATGCTGAATATTTGCTCAGCTCTGAAATTCCCTCGGTGACAGTCTTCCATGCACACTCCATGGCCATGAGAGTATTGCTGGGAATGAAACCCAACGTTTCGCTCTGCATATGGTGAGGGCTGTGGCGAATAATTTTTCATACGAGATAATGATCAATCATGAATTCGACTAGCCCCGCGAATCACTCAATGTACAAGTATCTGCGCTTGACGTTGTATCTACTTCGTTTCCTAACAGCCCTATCATTGCTATAACCCTATACTATTAGCCTATTAATAATAATGAGAGAGGATTGCCAAGTCTGAAGATGAAGTGCAAATGGAATTTTTAGCCAACGCGCGACGTATCCATATTCACACCAAGATTATGCCGCGCTGCTATGAGATATGCTAATTAAATTTCTGGTTGAGACGTCGGCCGGTGTGACCTTGAGAGTGCATCAAATGTAATCAAGATATAATCGGAATGGGAATCCAACCTAAGCCACGCCGCTTTTAGCCTGAGCCCGAATAAAAATCTGCATAATCTGTAATAGAACATATCATTATTATCCATAATTGCACAAAAGCTAAGACCGTTTATTGTAAAACGGATTCCAGTATGTATTATAGGATTGTCCGTTTGAGCGACTACCTAGGAAGTTGCTCGAACATAACAGACCACCAGGCAAGATCATTTATGCAGCTTACAGAAATGAACGTATCTGGCGACATAAGTTGGGAAGTGCTAAGTCACATGATGTTCCTCGGGACACCACTGCTACTAGATACATACACGTATCTATCTACCTAGACACGAACGGTGAGATTATGCGGACATAAAGGTCCATGATGTGGACATAGATCACATAGTTGCGGACATCACGCAATGGAAAACATCATCGGGCAAGAGGCACAGTGATTAAGGCAGCAAAGGTTCCTGAATATATTGATACTATACCGAGCCTGCGGCTGCTAATACATCTTTTGCATTAATCGTAATTGCCCACTTTAGTACTATTATTTCCGTTAAACTCCCCAGTTATCCCAAACATAACCTGGTCTGCGCTGAGGTGGGTATTAGTGCAATATATAGTTCGACCAATATAAATATAAATGTAACTAAAGGAATAGCATACAGTCCTGTATTAAAATTTCCTAATTTTCTTAAAAGGAAATAAAAGAATGCAAACGCTACGCCTATATAAAGTACGATATAATAGGCAACAACAGATGCTTGGCCTTCGTAAACCTGGAGGCGAGGTGGACCAGGCGAAAAAATGCCATATCGTTCGGATATATGCAATACTTCGGATTGTATATAATAGCCGCGGTTTGCTAAATCGAGAAGAACAGGGTTAAGTTGGCCGTTAACGACTTGATCGCTCCATACGGACCATTCGATAGGCGCGGGTTCAAAAGCAGCTTTAGAAGTCATCGCGACAGAGGTGCCTATTATTCAAGTACTACCTAGGTAGTTAGTCTTTTGATTTATGTACTCATTGCCGGCTTAGTAGGCTGCTGACCTTTGACTTGATTTAGAGTTTACCAGGAAGTAAGGGGGGGCTTCTTAGATAATGTTTTAGAAGGGAAAATGAGAAGATCTCCGAAGGGGCGTCTTTTTATTTGATCGCCGGCTTGGTGGGTGATTTTGAGCTTTGGCTTGATGTGGAGTTTACCAAGGAGTAGGGAAGGCACTTGGATGATTTTTAGAAAGGGATAATAAGATCTTTGAGGGGGTCAGGAGGTATATATATATACATGCCTAATTGTAAACTTTCGCTCGAGATAAGCGTAATGAAGTAGAATAGGTTCGAACCTTATCCTCTCGAGCGCAAATGGTGCGGCTACAGTCAGTTATACGCTGGTAAGCCCATAATAATAAAACTAAAGTACTCGAGAATAACTAAGGTTGACTAGGTAGCTTGGTTACTATACCACAATATAGCATTATGTCGAGCACGGAGATAGGTAGGTAGTTACTGTGATTAGTAGACTACTAGGTGCGTTCGTTGGTACTGTTAGGTATGACTACCTAGGTGCATACCTTAGTACTTATCTTCTTGCATAAGGATGTAATGCATACATAAGTAATACCTAGTACCAGAAGCGGGTCCGAATGAAAACTTCACACGCCCTTAAACCGACTGTAAAAAGCCATCAACTTTACGAACTAATGTCTTTAGCATATAATACTCTAAAAAATAAATAAAAATTATTAAAATAATCTTTAAAAAATTATCTATAAGTTAATATATATATATATATATTATAACTAATAAAACCTGTTTTATATTAGTAGGAAAAAATAGTGTTATTTTTTTATTTTGTTAAACTTTTAAAATAAGATAACAAGCTTAGTTTGTTTTCTACAAATTCGAAAAAAATATAAGAGTATACTCGGACTTTAACTCTAACCTATTACTTAATATTGTATTTTTCTGATTTTATCTGGTTATTTTCTAAGCGGTTAAAGTGGTCAAGTTTTGGTGTATTCAAGGGTATGTGAAATTTTCATTCGGACTGGCTTCTGCTAGTACCTACTCACTGAGCAAAAGCGGCAAGAGGGCTGGGATATTGGTGCGATATAGTATGACACTTGGGCACGGACCGGCGGGATTGGTAGACAACTGGCCACAGTGGCGCAAACGAATCGATTAACCCTCCACTCCCACACAGAAAATTAATTTGCGGACCTCAACCGTCAATTTTCGACTTGAGAATTATCACCAACCGAATCTCTCCAGACCATCCACCACAGAGTCGAGGTACGCACGCAGCCCATACCCGCCGCCCTCATCCCCGAAAACCAGTTTCGATCGCTCAACCCTACATTTTGCGATCTTCCCGTCTTTTGGTTTCTAGGACTGACCTTGCTCTTGGAAATAGCCCAGCGACTTCAAGATGGCCTCAAGACCGACCGTCACCATCATCGGCAAAGATGGTGCTCCTTCAGGAGCTACCCATCCCATCCCCACCGTCTTCGCATCTCCCATCCGACCCGACATTGTTCAGCAGGTCCATACCGGCATGGCGAAGAACAAGCGCCAGCCTTATGCCGTGAGCGAGAAGGCCGGCCACCAAACCTCTGCCGAGTCTTGGGGAACTGGTTAGTCGCCCGCTATCACTATGCTGTAGTCCACGACATTGGGTGGCCATTCGTAAGAGCCGGGAATAGCATTGGAGTGCATGGGCATTGAGTGGTGCATTGAGTGGTGACGTGGAAGTAATTGCTGACAATGTGACGCGCAGGTCGTGCTGTTGCCCGTATCCCCCGTGTCTCCGGTGGCGGTACTCACCGTGCTGGCCAGGCTGCTTTCGGTAACATGTGCCGTTCCGGTCGCATGTTCGCCCCTACCAAGATCTGGCGCAAGTGGCACATCAAGATCAACCAGGGCCAGAAGTAAGTGGGCCTTCTCGAATACTTACACTGTGAAACTCGTTCGAAGCTGACAATGAATGGGAAGGCGATTTGCTACTGCCTCTGCTCTTGCTGCCTCCGCTGTTGCCCCTCTTCTCCTGGCCCGCGGCCACCGGATTTCTAGCGTCCCCGAAGTTCCCCTCGTTATCGACTCCACCGTTTTCGAGGGCGGTGCTGCTGCCAAGACCTCCAACGCTTTCGCCATCCTGTCTGCTGTCGGCGCCTCCGCCGATGTTATCAAGTCCAAGAAGTCCAAGAAGCTACGAGCCGGAAAAGGCAAGTTGCGTGGCCGCCGTCACCGTCAAAGACGTGGACCTCTTGTCATCTACGACCCCGAGGTTGATGGCACTGAGCTAGTGAAGGGCACCCGCAATTTGCCAGGTGTGGAGACTAGCTCTGTCTACGCTCTCAACCTTCTCCAGCTGGCCCCTGGTGGCCACCTCGGCCGATTCATCGTCTGGACTTCGGCTGCTTTCAAGGCCCTTGACAGCATTTACGGCACCACTACCACACCATCCGAGCTCAAGAAGGACTTCCTGTTGCCTTCCAACCTTGTTGCTCAGGCCGACCTGACCCGTCTGATCAACAGCTCTGAAATCCAGAGCGTTCTCAACGCCCCTAAGGGCAGCTCGCTGACAAAACGCTCTGGTATTCAGAAGAATCCTCTGCGCAACAAGCAGATCATGCTGCGCTTTAACCCCTACCACTCAACGTTCGTCAAGAAGGAGCTCGGCCAGCAGAAGAAGGAGGCTGGCAAGCCCCCCAAGACCCCCGAGGCCTTCCTCAGTGTACTGAAGGAGGACTAAGTCAGACTAGCTTGGTGAGCAGCTTGTCTAAAGGAAAACGGATAAGAGAGCATTGGGTTGCGATTATTATGGGCGTAATGGGTTCATAGGGTCTCGTGAATCAATGGAATTATCATTATGATCATTTCTATGCTCTAAACTTTTGTTTTTCATGTCTTTCGTGCTTGGTTAGCGAAATGCTGTCCCTCTCAAGGGTCCAATTAGTGAAAGCACTACAATTCGTGATCTTAAAGTCTGCCATTTCCCTTCAATGTAACAGGCTGGACGGTATAAACTGTTCCTCATGGTTCCGGATTCATGGCTTTTTAGGACCACTCAATTAAGCGATTTTCACACGACTGATCCTTAGATTTAAACAGGAGCTAATGGGATTGTAGACTTGATGCTGCTACTTAATCTTAAAAACTAGACTTTAACGTCTAAAGGTCCTATTCTGTTTTATTCTTGCCACTAATAGTTAGTTAGACTCTTGGCGATAATATTAGTTGGTGTGTAGTGCAAAGACGGCCGATGGTATGCATGATTAGGTGGTACATCATGATATGATGTAAGTACACAAAAGTCTCCGCCATTACACCCCGCTCAGTTAAGTTTGAGAGCTTCTTCAAATATTAACTTTATATAGGTACTCTGATCTGTACTTTAATAGGGCGTCTACCTATGTAGCTTTTAGGTATTAAGAATGACCATACATCCAACCTACCTGCCAAGGTATATCGCCTACCGATTTAAAACCTAGCAGCCCAGCGAGCCCATACTCGTCAATCCCTCAAATTCCTCGGCCTCAAGTGTGCCTGCTTCCTCCAGGAGAGCCTCAAGCTCCACGACCTTCTTAATGCGCCAGAACTTCTGTATGCCTTGCCCGAACCGTACCGAGCAGGCACTATTCATTTCATCCGTCTCCGCGGCAAAGCACAGGCGGAAGTAGGACCAACCTTGTTGAGCGGCTATTTGCGGAGTGGTACTGAATAACATTCCCGGGCTTGCAAGGACCAGGTGTGGCTTATGTGTTAAGAATATCATGAGCGCTGTCGCGAGCGCCGTTCCATTGATCTTGTTACCCTGAGACCCTATCGCCCCAAACAGCGGGTGATCCTCGAAGTGAATTTTAACCCATAAAAACATGCCGCCCCGCGGCCATTTGAACTCATACAGCCTGGTCTTCGTGATGACGCCCCAGTCCGAGTCAGCATCACGAACAGGCGTTGATTGCTTCAGTTGATACGCGTTCTCTTCGAGCAGGCTGCACATTGCATTCATGCGCCTTTCGTATTCGCCACGTAAGCCCGCGAGCCACCGTACCCAACCATCCATCTTCCAGCCGGTAAAGGTAGCTCGGTCTTTCAGCGGCCTCGAGGTAAAAGCGGCCACAGCCTCGGGCTGCGGCCCGATTATGCTTTCAGCAATCATCGCCTGGACAAAACCCGAGGGCTGCTGGGTACTAGTCTCGCCCACACGAACGATACGTTCACAAATTTCGGGCGTCGCGGTAACCCAACCAAGCCGGCAACCAGGTGCAACTGTCTTGGAGAATGTATCTAACCGAACAACCCGCCCATCGACGTCAACATTCAGAAAAGAAGGCGTCAGTGAGTCTATGAAAGGGTAACCCGACTTCTTTGGCAAGGTATTAGCAGCCTTGAGCTCGGGAATCGGCTTATTGCGTGCCTTTGCTTCCTCGATCTCCGCCGATGGGAATTGGAGATACCAGTAAGGGTCGTCTTCGACAATAATCACGTCATACTTGCTACATATCTCATACAGGTCCTTCCTCCGCTGAAGTGAGAGAATCCCGCTCGTTGGGTTATGACCCATTCTGATATGCACCATATTAGTAAGCTTCTTGTTCATTGACGCGCAGGACTGTCTATCCACGTTTGCAGATAGAAGATCAGGGGTAAGAAGAACTCACGAGACGGTATACAGCAGATGGGGTCGCTTGCCCTTGGCATCATCCCAGTTTGCCAAAACATCTTCCAATCCACCAGGGCCATAGGGTGCCATGCCCTCGTCATCCATTTCGACAGGGCAGACCTGGATGCCCCTAGGTCGAGATTGGTTCAAAATACTAGGATATATGAATATCTCAGCCAACAAACCAGGTCGCTCACGAATATCATTTTTCCCTTCTACCCAGATATTGGTGAAGACATCGAGCACCTTGGAAAATCCGTCTGTCGACCCGACAGTTATGGCAACCTCGGGTCCCCCCTCATAAGGGACATTGGGGTGCAGGCATTCGCGAGCGAACTGACGAATGAACGAAACCAGAGGAGGATATCCCGAAGCCTGGCCATACTGGAGGGCAGTAGTAAGATCGATCTTCTTGGTGAGATCAGCGGTATCGGCATCGTGAGGGACGACGACGTGAGCAGCGGTCTTCGGGCCGTCGGCCGACCCCTTTCCCAAAGCAGGGGCGGAGGAGATGGCATCATCGCCACCGCGGCGGTTCGGCGTCGGTGTCCATCGGTGCGGATGCGCAGACTGAGCCTCGAGTGTATCGAAGGGAAAGAATTGGGCGTTGGGAAGACCTGAAGTCGGACAACCTCAATGTAAGCACGAGTGAAAGAACGAGGCGCGTCAGACCAAGTCTGGGTTTTGTTTGTACGAACCACCAGCGAGATTACCAATGCCCGGGATGGAAAAGAACTTATAGAACATCTTGAGCGCATTGGGCTTCCGTGCCTTGGTGAGGTCGGAATAATGATGGCTCATATCCTTTGGCACGGGTTTGGCCACATCGGCATCGCACGCTATTGACCGGTCCATCTTGGGTTCGGCTGTCCCAAGTAGCTACGACGAGGCGGAAGACGGGATCGTGGAATGATCCGACGCAACAAGCATTGAGAGCTCTATCTACGACAGCGTAGGCTAGGTACGTTATCTATGTATAGTGTGTACCTAGTGTAGACTCCAGTATAGGTAGGGTGTGGGCAGAGGGAAAGGAAAGGAAAGGAAAGGAGGTGAGAGTGCTTGGACGGGTGCCTGTCCCAAGGTACCTGGGTAGGGAACTATTGTTCGGTATCTGGTGTCTGCGCATGCCCAGGCCGATTACAAATCGACTCCTTCTACAGTAGGACCCAGCAGTACATATACGCAGTAGATAACCGATTTTCCATGGTTCAGGCATGTTCCGCTCGGCGAGCCGGCCGAGCCTCCCGCTCCGGCTTGCTGTGTCCAACGCCTTTTCCTTATCTTTAACCTTAGATCCCAGGCACAACTAGCGTAGGATGGAGTGGAGCGGCTTTGACCCGATTAGGAAATCGGTACCGTGGCATCGGGAGGTGGGCCGCATATACATGTATCCGCTATATTCAAATCTCGAATCGATTACGTCGATGAGCGTTGAACGGCACGCATATGAGGGGCGCATTATCTACCTACCTAGGTATAATGAAATCACGAATACTCCGATCCCGGATCATGATGGTAGTCGTAATCAAGGTGAAAAGCAATTGCAACCCAAGGAAAAAAAAAAAAAAACTCCACAAGACATAAGATATGACTGGGTATTGATATTATTAAAAGCTCTAAAATTGAAAAGTTACCTCTTGTGCATTCGAAAACACCTCTCGGCCACCGTCGGCAGAAGGCGACTAGGTAACTGATTGACTTCTCTGCCCCGCCAAAAGGAAAAAAAGACCACTTCCAACATCTGCCTACACGACAGCGCACGTACACCCACTCCTTTATTGCACGCCCTCGCAGCCTACATCCGTACTCCTTGACTATTCCAAGGTTACCGGTTGTAGAGGACCAACCTAGGCGCTCCGCCTCCTATCCCTCCTATCCCTCCTATCCTTTCTTTTCCTTTCCACAGTTGCCCGCTATGGAGAAGATTACAGACAAGATAGCCGCTTTGCCGGCCGACGCCAATTACTTTTCGCTCGAATTCTTCCCCCCCAAGACCGCAATGGGATTCTCGAACTTGCGCGACCGCCTCGACCGAATGGCGCGTGCCCTGCGGCCTCTATTCGTGAACGTTACGTGGGGCGCAGGTGGCTCTACTGCAACCAAGTCCCTTGAGCTGGCCGAGATATGTCAGAGAGAACTCAACCTCACCACGTGTCTGCATCTCACGTGTACAAACATGAGCCGCAAGATGATAGACAATGCCTTGGAAGACGCCAAGGCTCTCGGAATAAGAAACATACTGGCGCTGAGGGGCGACCCTCCGCGAGCAGCCGAGTATCGGGATGCTAATGAGAATCCCGAGAATGCCATTGACGAGGGGTTTGTATGGGCTATCGACTTGGTGAAGTACATTAGAAATAAGTACGGCGACTATTTCTGTATCGGCGTCGCTGCGTACCCGGAAGGACATGCGGACGAGAGTCATCCGCTAGGTCAGAGTTTAGAGCACGATCTGCCCTATCTGGTCGAAAAGACCCTGGCGGGGGCTGACTTTCTCATGACCCAACTCTTCTTCGATACAGACTCCTATGGACATTTTGAGCGGACTTTAAGAGAACACCCCAGCGGTGCTTTCAAGACGATGCCTATCATCCCTGGCCTCATGCCTATACAAAATTACCAGATGATCAAGCGGACAACCAAGCTGAGCCACGCTAGGATCCCTGATGAAATAATGGCTCGGTTGGATGCTGTCAAAAAGGACGACGAGAAAGTGAAAACTGTCGGCGTCGATATTTTATGCGAAATTATCGAGCAAGTCAAGGATATTCAGGGTAGGACACCAAGTCCCAAGGGATTCCACTTTTATACATTAAATTTGGAGAAGGCCGTTTCTTTCATCGTCGAACGTGCACACTTAATATCTAGCACGCCCGAGGAAGAGGCCATTGTGGACGATGGGCCGCTAGCGAATATACCCGACCTTGTCATTAACGGCGCGTCAGCCCTGGATTTTCATACTCAGGACATAAGTCAGTCGCGAAGGCAATCAACTGTCGGTTCAGAGCCACGTAACCGAGTTATCGTATCTGAACGAACGCTATCTCACCCCGAATATGAGGCGTCTCAGGCAGAGGTAGGCTTGAAAGCTGGGGCCATCAATACTCGCGCCAACACTCTTGCGATATCTGAGGGCGAGGGTGTTCTTGGTCGCGAGGCCACCTGGGACGACTACCCTAATGGCCGTTGGGGTGATGCGCGCTCTCCTGCCTACGGCGAGATCGACGGCTATGGACCTACTCTACATGTAACGCGAGCTCAAGCCGTGTCCCTTTGGGGCCACCCCAAGAGCCTGGAGGATATAAACACGCTATTTGTGCGTCATTTGAAAGGAGAACTCACCGCGATTCCCTGGAGCGAAGAAGAGGTCCATGAAGAGACGGGAACCATAACAAGTCAGCTGATACGACTAAATCAGCGGGGGCTGTGGACAGTTGCTTCGCAACCCGCCGTCAATGGATTACCCTCAGAGGATCCCACCTTCGGTTGGGGCCCTCGCCATGGCTTCGTGTTCCAGAAAGCGTTCGTGGAGTTCTTTATCCCAGCTGCCGCATGGAATACCATACGCGAAAAGTTAGTGAGCCCCGAGGTTAGTAGTATGGTAACATACTACGCGACAAACGCGGCCGGTGACTTTGTGTCGTCGGATTTCTCAGGCGGCGTCTCAGCCTCGGGTAGCACCGAGACCGCCGATGCAGGAAATGGCAGCTACAAAATGGGTGAGAGCAGTACCAACGCCGTGACCTGGGGCGTGTTCCCCGGCAAAGAGATCTTAACACCCACTATCATCGAAGAGGTCAGCTTCCGCGCCTGGGCCGAAGAGGCATTCGGCATCTTCGGTGAGTGGGCGCAGGTTTACGGCAAGGGACACGAGAGTGAAAAGCTGCTCGAAGCGGCGCGCACCGATTCCTGGCTGGTCAATATCATACACCATGATTATATGGACAATGAGGCTTTGTGGGGGTTATTATTGAATTAAGCCGGCAAATTCTTTAACAGTTGGATATCGCACGAGAAGAAGAAGAGTAAAGGAATCGCGAAGAAGGTCAGGAGTAGGAAGCGGGCCATCGTATTGGTATATCAGTCAGGGCATGCGCTTCCGAGTTCTCTCTCTTACTGGTACGTGCTATGGACTTGTTTATCCCACATGTAGCGTCTGTAAAGTAAGCATAACAGGGGATAGAGAAAAGGACAGCCTATTCAAGCTCATATATAAATATGTTGTATTTTATTTCAGTTGTTGTTGTGCTTCTGACGTGACTTCAAAGTAGAGATATATTTCTCTTCGAGCCTCTTGTGTGAAACGACCGTAGCATCGATATATGTAAAGAACCTCGTAAGATATCGAATTTGCGGACAGGTCATTAGAGCGATTTCTATATATGACACATCGGTACTAAAGGTAGATGCACATGCACGCTACTTTTCCGGGCTATCCTATGACTATAGACCATCGGAAATTTGGCGATATACCATTGACTCTTAAGGACAAATACCACTCACTGGCCGTTTCGATACTCACCAGCCCAGGTATTTCGTCAACATGCCAAAGCTTGGTCAAAATGTCAATAGCTAGGCCGTGTATTAGAATTAGAACAGAAGGAGGATCATTTTGAGCCCAATACCTAACTCACCCTTTCTCTCTATGACTAGGAGAGAGCGAGGTTTCGAAGGAGATAACGGATAAATCTACAAAGGTTTGCACGGAGGAGATGCGACTTATTTTAGACTGAAGACCAAGAATATAACGCGAAATTAATTACCTAGGCACCAGCAGGCATAATAGTGCAAATGGTGCTGTGTCCTTTGTAGGTAGTCCTAGTAGTACATTGGGAAAGTTGTTCGGCAAAGTTCACGCGATATCTCCTATTCTCAAATTGGAAGAAGTCCAATCCATAGGTAGATATCCGGTTTCTTCTTTTCATCCTCCCTACCTCCCTTTTTATGCCTATCCCTTTTTTTTTTAATGTTTTCCTTCCCTCGATTTACTTGCCAATCACATTTCCCTATTCCTCCTATGTGTGTCCCCTTTGTTTGGATTTGGTTCCATACTGTCGAGACAACAATCCCTTGCTATCCTCTTCTTTCGTTTCTTTGGCATACATATCGGGCTTTAGACTCGAACGAAGGGAAAAGAGTAGAGACTGACGAGGCAAGGGGGTTATTATCGTATCGTATCGTACCATAGCGTCTCGTCAAAAAGACTAAGCAGGTAGACAAAACCAGCTACCAGCCGAACGTCGTATCTATAGTGCGTGCAATGAATAGTGTCCTATAGGTTATGTGCTTGCTATTGCAAGATTGATCGACCCCGTCATTGATCCATAATATAAGATTTTCGTCTCCACCGTCGAACACCTACGGATATGTTCGCAAAGGCACTGGTGAAATTGGAAGCCACAGAATGAAACTCCGAAATGAGTGCCAGAAGTAGATCAAGCACCAGAAAATCTTATCGTCTGTCCTGCTGAAGATGGTGCAGGCAGAGATGTCCCAGGTGAGACAAAACATTAAATCTCGCCATCCTCGAAATGGTCTCCTTCATCAAAGCCACAACCATTCATAGAGCCGAGGAAGGGATTCGCGCCGGTCTTAAACTCCTTCTTTATGAAGGTTGAGTTGGTGGCGGGTTTAGTGGTCTGAACATGATACTGTGCGCCACGGGCAGTGCTCGTCTGAGCCCCGTAGTCGAACACCTCGCTAGAGAACATTACAGCCGAGGTGCTTGCACCATCACCGAAGATGGAGGCGTTCGCAGCATGAGGAGCCGCCGCAACAGTAGGAGTACTGGTGACCGTCTTGGTAGGAGTGCGTCCAAGAGCAGTAACGTCTCCGTTATCCTTCTGAGGCGTCGGCGTTGCAGCCGTGACCTTGGCTTTCTTCGTGACGGGACGCTTACTGGGGGTTTCAACGTCGTCGTCTGAGCCATTGTCCCCGTTATCGTCGGAGGAGTCTAGCGGGGCGAGGGCAGCTGGTGCAGTGCGCTTGCGGCCTCGCGCCCCGGTGCCAGGTGTTCGAGCAGTAGCTCCAGAGCCAGGGGTGCTTGCACCCGCAGCCCTTTTGCGGCCAGAAGGAATACCACTCACGGGAAGTGTAGCGGGGTTCTGGCCTTTCTTGACGGCTTCTTGCTGGGCTTTGCCTAGGTTCTTGATATCACGAAACTGCCATTCGATGCCACTAGGCGTGGATTCGCCAAAGAGCTTTTGGATTTCTAGAGAAAGTTAGCTTCCATTTAGATAGTCTTATATTGTAAGGAAACGAGCAATGAGGTTATGAAAGAAACACAGCAATGCGATTTGATGATAAGTAGCGTCATTTTGGTGTATACTGGAAGGTTTGCCTGTGTGTGAAGAGGCATCGGAAGGCGCAAAGATTCACCTCCTTCCTCAGCCAGCAACTTGCCGGACTTCATCTTCTGCTTCTTGTCGAGCTCAGCAACGAACTCCTTAGCTAACTGCCTGATCGGGCGCATGCGATGCTCCAAGGCAGAGCTGGTGATACCTTCACCAACAAGCTCGGCAAGCGCTATGGCTAATCAGATGACTCCTCTGACAATGGTGAAAAAACTATACGGGAATGGAATGGGGCAATGGAGGGACGGCATTAACAATGGAATAGGAGATACAAGACGTGTCGAGACAAGACTTAAATTAAAGAGCATTACCTCCTTTGTCGACAGGCAAGTTACCAGGATCCTCGCCACGTTGTATACAAGCAGCCTGCATCTTGGCTAGCTGCTTGATAGGTCGAAGTCGATGGTTAATGGCATCCTTGGTTGCTCCACCACCGACAAAGGATGCCAGTTCTACCGACAGAGAAATCACCGGGTTAGAAGGGGATTTAAAGATATGTGTAGTGGCTATAGTGGGGGAAAGAGACAGTTCATAGTGACAGGTTACCCAATGAGAAGGATGTAATAACTTACCAGCATAATCGAGCTTGACAGTGTTGGTGGCAATGACAGCAGCGAGCAGACGGGTGCTTGCCTCGTAAGTCTTGAAGTTGGTTTTATTTTTCCCTTGAGATGCCATGATGATGACGAGTTATCGACTGTTGAGAAAGTTGGTATCTTCTGACAGGCCAATATTGTCATCTATCAGTTATTGTCGTTATGGTGAGGAACCTATTGAGTGATGAGTCGCTAGAGATGGGTGGCGGGAGGAGCGTCAAGAAGGCGAGAAGATAAGAAGGCAAGAAGGTCATGAAGGTGGTAAATGGAACAGGGAAACATGTACTCGAGACACTAATGAGGGATACTTACGATTGTTGTGTGCAGGTATGAAGATCAAGACGGAAGGGGTGAGTAGAGGTAGCTGCGGTCGAAGGTGGTTGAGTTGCACTAGGTACCTAGGTACTTAAGGACTTCTGAGTGCAAGGTGAAGTCGGAGATGCTGTAAGCGATTTGGGAAAAAAGAGAGTTATGGTCTGCAGCTTGCTAGAAATCAGTAAACACTACGTGTTTGGGTCGCGTTTGTATTGATGTGTTCAGGTCGAATGTGGGTTGGCGAGAATAGTTGTGGTTGTCAATGCTTGAATGGATGTAAACAAGATGAATTTAGCTGCTGCTGGTCTGGTAGCCGGGGGAGTTTTGGGGTATTTTGATCTCTAGAATCAACAGCAATAGGAAGGAGCCTGGAGTCAAACTCATGAAGCACTTACACTCCGTACTTTCCTAATAATGGACAGAGGTTGCTAGAGTATTCTCTTTGCGGAACAGTCGAGGCTAGACGGATTATGATGATGTTGCGTCGGAGTTGGTAGTACTCTAAGTTGCCTCCTCTTAGGTAGGTTAGGAAGAGTTGATAGGTATTGTCAAACTTAAATATTGCCTTGACGCTGGCACACAGATCTACTCAGTAGACTGCAATGCCTTATAACGGTGGACCTAAACGTATCCCAAGTTAGCCTCACGATCGTTATTCCGCAATGGACGTCCCAACTGCAAACTATTGTTGTAGCAGTAGTTTGACCTCTTGCCCTGCGTCCCCTCAGTCAAGGTAGCTAGGGGCAACAAGTTCGATAGTCCTTGGGCCCATGACAACCAATGTCATACGGTAGGTAATTGTAAGAACATGTGGAATGTTTCATATCAACCAGAAAAACTTACCACAGTACGCACTGTCCTTAGATGATTTTGCGAGGTAGGAAAGTACTTGAGTCCAGTGACTTCTCTCTGTACCCAGGTGTTTCTGTGGATTCGCTGGCCCTTAGGAAAAGACGAAGTACTCAATCGCCATGCAATGATTAATAGCCCTCGATTCGATGGGAGCATAGAACTTTGTTCTAGAATTGACACTAATAAATCGTGAAAGTTGATCGTAGAATTGGGTCGTCAATGACGAATATATCAGGAGGTATGGGGATAGCCCTGGTACGTGTACCTACTTTTCAAGGTTGACACTTCTCAAAGTAGTTGTAGAGAGACTCGAGGAAAGGGAGTAGAAAGAGGCACTTGAACCTCATAAATGGGCATGAATATATGTGCAGGGCTGTTAATAGTGACTTCCGTGCTCGATGTGAGGTCACAATAAGACAATTAGCTTGCATTCTCTACCTTTTTGAGAAAAGCCAATAGGAAATGAATTTTATATACTATGGAATTATGAAGTTAACTCATCCTCGAACATGACAAGAAAATGGCTGGCTCTTTCTCAAACCAAGAGCTCTTTGTATTCCATAACACTAATTCACAACAATGGCACAGCATTTAAGAGGACAAACCGCGAGTCTAGCGATGATCCCTGCGGATCTTATCAATCTGACCCCTGCACAGCACGAACCATTTCCTAATGTAGTAAATCCAACTTAAACTGCCGAATAGCTAAGCATCGTCTGAGTTGAGGAATGACCTACTGAGTAGATAGGAGGTTTCCTCGAATGAGTTTAATTAGATATTGGCTAGGTTTTAAATTGAGATGAAGTTCTATATCTGGAGGCTAACTATTGGAATATTTTCACCATCGTAGCTTACTGGTACGATACTACTCTACCCTGCATAGGTACTTACCCATACACAAACCGGGTAACGGTTTTTTGTTTTCAATAATGACTTTTCTCTGTCATTGGGGTTCGCCTAGTTAGAACGCTGGAGTCAGTAAATTCCGCATGTGGTAAAAATTCCTTAGTCTCAGGAGCTTGCAGGAGCAGCGAGAACAGGATATTCCAGATTAGGAGATTTGTGACTTTGAGACATTCTAAAAGGGGGATTAAAAGGCTTCAGCGACTGACCTGCCGATAGGCGCTGGCCATCCATTGGCTGAAGATGATTTCCCTGCAAGTTCCCAGTCCTGCTGCTGTGTCTTTGCCGGTTGGGGCGCCTGGTTCCCGTATATAAAATACTGAACGCCTATTAATGCATCGCAGATGGCTTGGAAGACGCCACACAACTTGAAAGCCAAAGGGATCTCTGTTGTAGCGGTAAAGAACCAAAACATTTTCATGGAATCGCCTACTATCCAACTGGCCAATACCGAGAAGCGGAAGCCTTTACACGACTTAGACTGTGCATTGGCGTA
This sequence comes from Xylaria sp. FL1777, assembly GCA_022578965.1. Taxonomy (NCBI): domain Eukaryota; kingdom Fungi; phylum Ascomycota; class Sordariomycetes; order Xylariales; family Xylariaceae; genus Xylaria; species Xylaria sp. FL1777. Next base: position 125,841 of record MU400571.1, on the reverse strand, counting down.
GAGCTGTGGAAGAGGGAGCGTGGCCTCGACTGAAAGACCAATGTATCCAATTAATACCGAGTAGGTAGGGTATATCGAATTGAATGGGGCAATGAGGAGTTCGAGGACGGATAGAGTGACGAACAAATACAGCAGAAACTGCCAATAACTAAGAGAAATGAGGTTAGTCGCTGAGAGCAGTATGGTCAAGAGGGACGGTAGACCAACGGTTTCGACGAGCGCCACTGCCAAAACTTGTAGGGTCGCCGTAGACCTAAGTGACCGTCCTGCGATCCGGCAAAAGGGACCGCGGCATCTCCACCCCTGGATGATGAAGCTGGGCGGTGATCGAGGGCGATCTTCAAGAGAATAGCCTGCATGAAAATATTGCAGAAAGACTGGACAAGCAGAGCAACATCGTATTTTGCGCCGGGGTAGTAAAATATCCTTAGGGCTTCCAGTCAATGACGGAATTCTCGACAGAGCAGGACGCTCACACGAAACGCGAGGTTTTACTCACCTAAACATAGACGCGACAAGCATGATTAGCGGAATATCGAGGGAGAAGCCGGCACTTGACTTCGCGCGATGCATCGAGATGGCCTGATCGGCATAAGACAATATCGGAGACACAATTAGAAACAATGGCGCCGCGATGCTGGCGAGGCTTGTGAAGAAGCCCATGATTGCGATCTTTGGGCGAGTAAATCGCCGGGCTAAAGCGGCTCGGATTCGACACGTCTGCCTGCGAAACCGGCACAAGGTGAGTAGCGATAGGGAAGGTCAATCAGCATCTGGGGCTAGTTTACAGAGAAGGAATGGCAGGGGTGGAGGTATGAAGAATCCAAAGCTTCGTCATGATTGATTGAAGATGGGCAACGCGAAGTATCATGATAAAAAGGAGACACATGTGCTGTGAAGCAGATCATAGCGGCCCCACAAATAATTCGATGTCTACTTATCTCCTATCAGCATTCTTATCGATAGACTATACTTCCCCTAACCACCATGAATAATACCATGAATGCCCATGGACATCAACTGCCTACTGCATGCGAGTAAGGTATGATGACCTAAGCACGATGTGGGATGATGGTTGTCCTGCGTGTAATGTGTCTCGATCGGGGACTTTGGTGCTCGCATTTATTAACTGAGCAGGTATTGAGGTAGTGTTGGGGTGATCGCCTGGATCGGCGCCGCCACTGCAGCCATGATCTATCAATTCCAGCCAAAGGAAGCCATGATCTGAGAGGCTTGCTGTGAAGTCCAATGGAATCCCGAGGGTACACACTCCTAGGTGAGTGATGAAACACGCGCGGAGCGATGCCGAGGGATCAAAAGAAGCAATGACATTTATGCTCGTCCGGCCTACACATGTGGTTCGTGTAATGGATACCTTTCCTTACCTGTTTGCAATGGCAAGCGATGGCGATCTGCTTGCCCGCCTGGGAATCACATTAACTCCTGGCAGGATCCTTGGTATGCGATATTGGGAGGTATTAGTATGGGTAGAGACCTTGTCACAGGCAAACAAGCTTAGCCGAATTGAGGATCCGAACAATACTTACGGGCGAAGGACAGAGTCGTGCTGTAGATAGAGCCTCCTCCCTATGTCTCCACTGGAACAGCGCACCGTATTTCCGACCGGGAGGCTAGAGAGGCGGCCACACAAGCCCTGCCAGGGTACCATTCATTGTGTCCGAAGGATCCGGTGCGGCGTTCTACCAGGAAGCGCAAGCCGCCCGCGGCCGTAACAAACCTGTTACCAGGGCGTGTCTCGTATCCAGGCACTAAGAACACAGGAGGAGCCCTCCTTGAATTTGGCTTATGCATGTAACATTATAACTAACCGTAGCGCCGGTACTCCCTCCCCCGACTACGACACAACAACCCGCTGAAGTACAAGGTACATACCCGCGATTCTACAGAGAAAGAGAGCTAACTACCTAACTAGCTTGATAAAGAGAGGGAATATACGGGAACTGGGGGAGGTACCTAGCGCAAGCCACGTCAGCCCTTGCACCCTGCGAAGGACCTACCTACATATGCGTACACTACGGCTACCTCATACCTATGCGTACTGCGTCGAGCTCTGCGCATCGAAGAGCGAGTGGCGCGTGTGACTCGGCTTACCGACCGGCGGAGGGACTTGAAGAAATTCTCATGGCCCACGTGTTTTTTTTATCTATTTAGTTCCGTTGCAGAGATTAGGCAGACTAAGCTGAGGGCATCCGGAGTGCGAAAAGCGTAAGATTTCGCGTCATGTGCCTTTCGAACGGAGTCAAAACGCTCTTGTCATGTCAACGGCCCCGTTAGGCCAAGGAGGAGCTGAAGCGGTCGCTCCGCTAACGTGCTCCGGTACATGAACCCTCTGTGGGGTTCGTGGAAGGGGGCGACGAATGAACGGAGGACTGCCATGTTTTGTGGCTGGTAGAAGAAGCATGTGGCGGCCACGTTGCACTGTGGGTGGGAAGAAGCGGCGTGCGTTGTAACCAAGGTTAAGGTACAATACATGCTGCAGCCTCGCAGCGCGAGGTGCAGTGCCGTACGGTATGCTTCTTGTAGCGATGATGGTTGGGCAATTGAAGTTGGTGTGGTTGTATGCACGCCTCATCAGCTTAACCCTGCTATGACGATGACACCCTTTGAATTGTGGTGTAATTCGAATTAAAAAACAAAAAAAAAAAGGAGACACAGTTGTTGATAACTGTTCTGCCGGTCTCGTCAACTAGGACTGTGATGGGGTTGCTGCTGACCAAGATATAACATAAGTACCTATGCTGATTCCACCAAACCTAGGACCTGATGCCAACTACATATAGTATGGTTGATAAATCCATCTGCAACGTACATGTATGTATGTATGCAGGAGAGGTTGTCATACATAGTACACTACTGTGGTCACCTATATATATACACACGTACTATGTATAGATGTATAGTATATATACTAGTAGTATGAATGAATGTACCTACGCTAGGTTAGGTAGGTCGGTAGTAGGCAGTAGGGCACTTTTGTAGACGCAGTGGTATATAACGAGTGCATGGCATCCAGTCCAAGGCAAACGCCGAAGGATGTTGAAAGAGCCATCAGCTGATTCGCTCCCATTCGCCGAGAAGGACGAAGGACGAAGTAATCCAGCCAGCTGCAAGACCTAGCGAGGCCCAGCGAGACCTAGCGAGACCTATACTAAGTAAGTACGCATATACGTAGCGAGACTGACCCAAGCACACGGCGCCACTAACCCGTACATAGTGTCCAGGGCGACCGGCAATACGACTAAGAGCACTAGCCAACCTAGACTAGTGTAGATATGGTAGTTGAGGGATCTACACTAGGAAGAGATTCACCAGTCTGGGCGGGCTTCAACTTCACCGAGGATTTGACCATGGCAGCAGCGCTACTAGCATCATCCGAATAGTAGTAGTAAATACCTGGCTCTAGCCTGCCGGGTATTGCCGGTTTACTCTTCCGGTTTACACTACATACCTAAAAGCCCGAAGTTCGTACCGAAAACCACGTAATATTCCCGATCGAGCAGTCAAGCCCGAAGGGAGAATTACTGGTAATGGACGACGCCCTGGGCTGCTGCTGTGTCACATACACTTCACTCACATACATCCATACATACATGTACACACACATGCACTCGCACATCAATCATCACCTACTACGCAGTACACTACAGACAGATACTGAGCAGCTTTTCCGCCCAGCCTTGCCTTAGTGCCGTGGGAGTTTGAGGGAATGACGCTAGGGTACCTACAGTACGCTACTTACATCGTATACTAGCATGGACCCCCCCCTCCTCTCAACCCCAACTCCCCCCGGTCTGTATGTATCCCGCTAATCTGGGTGGCTTTGGTTTACAGGGAAGTCTCTCTACTCGGGCGGAGGGGGGCTGAAGGGCAATACTCATCAGTAGGCTCTGCGTGTGTTTGTGTGTGTGTGTGTGTGTGTGTGTCCGTGTGTCAATGCGTCCGTGTGTCTGCGTGTCTGTGTGTATAGTGTAGGAAGGTATGTGTATATATGTATGGATGTGCGTGTGGGTAGCGTCAGACGTGTGTTGTCTTCCTAATACCCTACATGCTGCAGTGATTGCAGTGATGGGGGCGCCGAGCATACCACCGGCCGGCCGGCAGTTCAGTTGCGTACTTGCGTTGCTTGCATGCTCTTGGAGCTTGGATGTCCCCCAGCGCCTCTCTCTATCTCTCTCTCTACTTGGCCCAATGCCGTGCTTGGTCCATCGATGTGGTCCTTAAGACATGTGCTATTTCAGAAACCCCGCCATTCATTCCACTCTCCTTGGAATTGGGTACGTACGGTTAGGCATGAAGAGATATGTCATGATCATGGAAAGTTGGAATCCCGTGTTAATAGATTGGGTATTGGAGAGCGTAGCCTAGGGTGAATATATACATACATACGATGAAGCTACTATGATAGAGAACCGATCGGCGATTTCCCTGTCTCTAGGCTAAAGTGAAGAACGCAGAACATGTGTAACCGACCAATGCTTACAACCCCCCACCGAGTAAATGCAAGACAGTTCCAATTTGCCCGAGCTAACACCGTTTTGTTCGCTCTTCATAGACATGATAAAACAGATTTCCACAGCGCCGTTTGATGCATTGAATAATTCCCATATATACAAGTAATCGAATAAACGTCTCAGCCTGATAAATGCTGGGCTAGGCTCCCTGTGTTGAACACAACGAAGCGAGCCAGGCCCCGGGTCGCCGAAGCTGGCGAGCCCGTGCCTGGCAATGGGATCATGAGATTGATTCCAATCTCTAACGTTACACGTTGTGATAAAAGCAAATAGCTATATCCTTCTCGTGGATAGCATACTGTTGTCGTCGTGAAGCAGGGTATTCCAGAGTATTAATATATGCTTCCGTAATGCCAGTTTGTAAAATCAGCTGTTATGCTAGTTTTTATCCTCCAAATTTCCAGACTCCCTGTCTGCAAAATCTCAACCTGAGATCCAATAGATAATAAGTCTGGTGACTCTGTTCTATATCCTTGGTGCGATGCTCGTTAAGAGCCACGCCGAATTAGCGAAACTCGCTGGCGGACGTTTTAACGGTTTCGGCACCATGTAGGAGTCTAAAGCTTCCTGGTTGTCTGATAGCATTAAAATTTCCTAAGAAAAGTCCTCGCCATTTAATGTGAACGCTGAATATCGCGGATATGAGGGTCTGTTTGCCATTTCCGGTAAATCATGTCGTCGCGTATCCTGGGAAGCTCCCGAGGCTGCCACGCAGTAGTCGGCTTTATACTCGGCGTTGACATCATAGGATACGGATAGCTGGTAGGCGGCGGCGGCGGTGGTGGCGGCGGAAATTGCTCGTACGTGAACCTTGCCCTTTTGGCGGGCAGGCTAGGTAATTCAGGAGAGCGGCGACCATATTTAGTATGCGGTGACATCGAACTGCTCGAGACACTCCTTGCTCTATCTAGTTCACCAACTCGCGGGACTGCTCCGAGTTGTCTCGAGTCATCCTGTTCGCTAGGTGAAGTCGCCGGAGAGGTATTATGGCCGCCACGAGGCCTAGGTCTTCTTTAGCTACTACTTAAATGTAGAAAACGGCCGGCAGTCACTTACGCATTCTTAAACTTGCAGACCCTCCCGAACTTTTCGCATTGCACGCATCGAGGGTAGTCCGGATCGCACTTGATCTTCTTCTCGCGGCAAGTTAGGCAAGCAATAGCAAGACGTTTTCTCGGTTTCCCAGCCTTCGTCACCCCCCAGTGTGCATTCACTGGTTCCCCGTCAATGACTGTTTTGCAGTGAGTACCATCGTCGTAGAAATAGCACAACCCTTCACCAGGAACTTCGGCCCGTCGCACAAAGCGAGGCAGAAAGTGTGTCCCGGTCCAAATCTTCGGTCCAAGCCCATCCTTTACGAGAACTCCTTCCGGGCTAACACTGCCAGGCAAAGTCGGCGAGCGACTTAACCGTCCTGACTGACTCTGACCGTCCACTTTTGGGGGTGGGTTTGTCTCGTAGCCAAAATTCTGCCCAAGGGAGGGTAACGGCACACGGTGGTCGCCCGCCGACCTAAAAATCGGTGTTGACGGCCGAGCACTGTATACGTACTCTGGTCGCCTGGCCTCTGGCAAGTTCGGGTGAGCCCATTTCCCGGTAGTACCTATGTCATTCCGGGGAACATGGTGCGCATGATCGTACTCGCGGATTGGAGGAGACAGCGGTCCTGGAAAGCTCTGGGAAACTGAGGGCAGAAGTGGCCGCTCAGTGGTTAGTCTCGGTTCGTAAACGGGCCGTGGTTGATTCAGAGTTGGCGAAATATTCGGGAAATATGAAGAGCTGCTGGAATATGGTCTCTCTGGGTTGGTGGATGCGGAAGGCGGTCTTTCCGATGGCGATTGGTTTCCATACAGCGGACTAGGGCGATCCGATAGAGGAGAATGTAGAGAGCGGACGTGCTGATTTGCTGCAAACAGACTGCTTAGAGAGGGTAGCTGTTGGCGCGTTGGCTCATTTTGCAACTCTCTTTGACCCCTGCCTGTACTCAGACTCTTTCCAGGAGACATGTCGGATGTCCCGCTGGGCTCATGACTGGACATGGGAGGAGATATAGGTGCAGGTGCAGCACGGCCGAAGAATTTGTCCCCAGGAACGTTAGACAGAGAAGCCGCAGACAGTGGACTGGGCAGCCCGAGAGGCGTCACTAAGGAGGATGATCGTTGAAGATCTAACTTAGGATGTATACCCATTGAAATCGAGTTAACGGCGACGACCGGCTCTATCGCATAAAGACTCTTAAGTTGTGACAGTGTACAGGGACGAGGCCCGACAACTTTACGATATAATGCTTTATTAGGGGGAAGCACGCAAGCCAGTTATTTTGCCGGTGAGGGTCCGGGAGAGGTACAGCCCGTGAATCTCACCACACAAATGGCCAGTCCAGTCGTTGACGGCGCCGAGGAGATCCAGGATTTTGATTCGACTGGCAGAACAAGAGTACGTCGCCGTAGGTGAGAGTGCGTGTATATATATACGAGCTGCGGTAGTTTGAAGACCTTGTCGTCTGGTTCGAGATCTAACCCCAAGAGTTCTGAAATAAGTAGTCCTCAAGGCTGGATCGACGACGGCGACGTCGACGAGTAGTCTGCGCTTTCAGCCTTAGATATAGTTACGAAAGCCGATTTATTGAATGTTGAAGCTGCCAGTTATTGATCCTTTACTGATAGTTCGTTAAGTCTCGTGATAACCAACCTAGTTTCGTACTTCGGAGAGAAAATGTGGAAGACAAAAGAGGAGGAGGAATAAGAAATGATGTTCATCTAGGTAACTTAACAACGAGGGACGGAGAAAGGATTACAGTAGTGTTCGTTTACTTGTTGACGATGTCGTTACACTAGACAGACATGGTACAGAGTACCTGGTAGAAATAGTGGTAACAACGGATGGCTCGACTTCATAACCGTTACCCTAACCTAGTTAGCTCCTGTGCGATCAAGCCTGGGTACTACTAGCACAATCGCAAGCGGCAACAACGGCAAGGGTGTCATTCTCAGCTGCGGGAGCAGGCTTCCAGGTACCTAGACTACCAGAACATGGAGCCAAGTGGATGGCGAGAGATGGACCGACTAGCCCGCCGTATCGCATGGAAAGTGGATACTCGTTTGTGTATGTACAGTACAGAAGAGACCAGGACTAGTTTGTAGTATACGTAGTGAGAGCATAGCATATGGCTTTCATTAGCTGAGGTCAGCCTAGGCCAAGTCAAGCACACCGTGTATCTAACAGATGTTAAGCGAGGGTTATTGCGCAGAGCTCTATGTAAGCATAGCATAACACATACACAGTACCCATCTCTTATTGTCGGTATTATTACGCGAAAAAAGCATTATAGTCTCAGGGTCGTGGGTTTGTTTAGGCTAGGATTGTGACAGGTAACAGCAGCGTCATCTTCAGGGGCATGTTCCGGCCGAATGCGAAGGGGGGGAAAACTACGCTGGTACCGAGGGTACCCCTACTATAAGAGCAAGGACTGCTGCTATTATCCTTCCTATTGATATTGGTATTATCCCGGTAGCTGTGCTCATAATGCCCAAGCTATTCCGTTCCACTACAGAAAAGGGATTGTGTTTCCTATTCTTGGGCTGTGGGGAAATAGCGAGCAGAACCGTGTGGGCCAAATCGCGTGAGGGATAATACCAGTAGTGCATCGCCGGCTTTTATAACCAGGAGCCAGGCTGTTATACTCGAGCTATTGGCCTCGGTCGTGGGGAGCTGGAAATGGATCGTACGAGAAAATATAGGCCAGGGAGGGAATCAGGTGAGGGGATACGCGTTGACAAGTACACGTATTGAATACCCGCTGTCGGAAGGAGATGGGCATGAGGAGGAAGTGCGAGGGACGAGGGATGAACCCTGGTTGTTGGAGTTAAGCAATAGGCTAGCATCATCTCTCAAGATGCTCTCCGCAATGTCGAAGAAGACAAACAATGGCGGCGGCGGCGGCGGCGGCGGCGGCGACAACACTGACTAGCGTGCCAGGTGTGCGCGCTCGCACGCAAGGAAGACGCCACACGGCCGATAGCCAGATAGTGCTCATCAATCTGTAGTAATGATCGATAACGAGAGCGGGATTGCCAATGCGTGCGCCAGATCGGCGTAGTGACATCTCCCGTCAGAACTTTACACGCTACAGCGTACAAAGCCTCATCACGTTGCAGGAGGCCACACAGCACCCATGTCGGCTGATGCAATGGCTGGGGGGCCCGACCATGCTCTGAGTCCCCAGGGACGAACCGTTAATCCTTATTTCATCTGTCCATATGCACCGCGCTGTGTATAGTAATAGGTAGGGGCCAGTCGTCTGGGCTCACCGACCAATACGACGTCGCAAGCACACGGCTTCCAACTGCCGCTTAATGTTTCCCTGGGGTCACTTTTCAGACGACACGACGGTTGGGCCGGCACGTAGGCATGCACCGCAAGAGGCTCGTGGCCTATGGGAGAGCCACTTGCTGCGTCTGGGAGAGGCGGGCGGGCCTAGGGTAGGGTTTCACCCTGGCCAGGTATATGACGGCTAATAAGGAGCGCGTGCGCCGGCAGGTCGTGCTTAGTGCAATACCAGTCCCCCGGGTACACTGGCGTAGTCGGTTGAACACTCCCGGCCAAGACGCGGAGTCAGCAGCGCCCATTCGAGGGCCCTTCGAGGTGTTGGCAACTTGGACGCACGCCTGCGGCACTCGTCAAGATCCCTGCTAGCGGCACCCTTGGTCCGAGACCAAGCGCAAAGAGGCATGCAACTGCATGGGACCTTTTACATTCGGGACAGGTACGTACAGTCAGACCTATGCGTACTAGTGTGTATGTATATGTATATGTATCTGTGTATCTGTGTTCTGTGGTGTAAGGTATGTACCGAGTCGAGTGTGAGTAGTGTAAGTGTAAGTAAGTAGTGTAGCATGCGGGTCATGGGTTTTCAGGGCCGCCACGATCCCGCGTATTCCAAGTCAGATTACGGTACGGTATTTCTAGCGACCTTGGACAGTAATGGAGTGTGTTACGGTAGTGACGAAGTGACGATATCTACATGTACAGTAGTAACGTGGGAGCATGGCTAAGCCTATACTCAGTACAGTCATTCATTCATTGATTCATTGTTTTCGACACTGATTCAACGGCCAGACGGGGTGGACGATCGGAAGAGTCAGAAACCTACAGTATCATCGTCATCGTCATCGCCATTGTCACCGTCACCATCATATTGATTATTATTATTGTCATTATCAATTTCATTATCATTGTCATTTATCATCATGCACAATCTTGGATGCGCAACCAACTGGCACGCAGCCCATACTCATTACTTAGCTCGCGAGTCCAAGCCTTCCCAGCCCAGACCCTCCGCAACGACTCGCAATCGGCCAATCCTAGGCCAGGGGGGGGGGCAATTGTTGGCTGCGTTGCTCCACGGTTTACCCCGTAGCTAACCCATAGCAGAAATTAGTCTTGTAAGCGGGACTTTTGTGAAAATATGGAATATCAATCGAAGGAGCAAGAGAAGAGAGCTAATGCCAGGGCTCCGGGGCGGACTCCTAACGACGAGCTTCGTTTGGCCGGCTCGCTAATTCTCGCCTAGTAAGGAATAGCCGGGCACAGCAAGAAACGTGGGCGCCACCGCTCATAGGCCCAGAGCCCACGCTGTATCTGCTGCAGAAGGACCATTTTGTTGGATATGCGTTCAGCGCCTCCTTGCCGGGCTCTACACTTGGGGCCCTACTCTAGTTCCTATAGGCTCCAGCTCTCTGTGGCTTGGAGGGCTGAGCTTGATCAGCAATTCCACGCTGATCAGTCAGAGCATGTAAGGGCTCGTTGGCCAACCTCTGCTGCAGAACCACCCTGGCTGCTAACGAGGCGAATTGACAGCCCTTTCTGGACGAGGGATTTTGAAACATGCAACAGATCTCAAGGTGCCGCACTTGACGAAACAACCTCGAAGCACTCGGACGGATATTTGGGTTTGAGTGTGTCCATCCCAAACCCCCGGTATACGGTGCTACGCAACTCATCTTCTCGAGTTTCTAGACGGGTCCGGTTGACATCATTCCGTGGCTTTGGAACTTTCGAAAGTGCGTCTAGACTCGACTCGCCATGCCGGCTCGGCGCACCTACGGTCTGAGGTTTACATGGAAGCCGGCCAAGGCGAGGAGATAGGCGGCTTGTCGGATTAAAATCTCGCTACCAATTAGGGTTTAATTTTTACATTTGGCGAGTCAGTTTCTTAAGGTATCATGTTGTCGATCACTCCGACATATTGGCCTTTGGTCGCTGTACGCGTGTTAGGCCTTTTGATATTCGGTGTATCTCCGGACTGGAGGAATGTTGTTTTTGACCTATTGTTATATCCAGTTCCCATTCGACTTACTTAGCGTTCGACCGGTCACTCAGCTGCCTGCTAGAATTGGTCGTAGTGTGGACTAAGTATACGACCGTATACATGTAATGAGAACTCGGAAATATGATGGCGCCAACGACTCGGTATTCCCTGACAATTGTAACTGCACTTTTCGAGGTACGGAGTATTTCCGTGTCTCGTGGCGGAAACAGACCCCAGCGGAAGTGATTGTTGATTACTGTACGGGATAAGTACGGTAGGTATTACAAACGTAGCAGCCAGCAGGCATATAACGAAATCTACGCGAACTTTACTATGCATATTCCAACATGAAAGCCGCTCACGAGAGATTTTGAGCACCTTCGGCGAATGCCCCTCTCGTTCGTTTATCAACTCCATTCATAAATCATAAATATAGAGCTGGTTTTTCGGGATGCTGTCCGACGAATATAAACAAGCGAGCCTTCATAATACCAGCACTATGGTAGTCATCACAAGCCAGTTTAAGATTCAGGGGTCCAATCTATTTAAAGTCGCACAGACCTTGTTTACCATTTACCAGTAGTCCTGACTAATTACTCGTACCCATCACGCAATCCGCAATCTTCAAGCTGTGAGACTCGGAAGAACACATGTGGTAACCACACTGTATGTAGATTAGGCAGGGAACCGTACCAAGTGTCATATCAAACACTTACATGTACAGCACCACGCTCATCGTCACTGGTACCTACCACACTCTCTAATGTACATGTATACGTTATGAAGGCGGGGGGTTACCAGGCTCCCTAGATAAGTAGTTATGTACGAAAGCCGCGTGTAGTCTACACTAGTGTACTGAGTACGAGAAAGTAATCCGGCGCCAACCAAAGATACCTTTTATGATTTGCAGATTGACATCCTTGTAGCATGTTACACACAGTAGGAGTCCTCTCCCGTTGTACAACAGAACGAGAGCTGATCAATTGACGTCAGAAGTCTCTGCTAGGACACGGGGCGGTTTGCTAAAGTCCTTCCCCGCAATGTCTTCTGCCGATCCAGATCAGAGAGACTACTGCAAGAGATAGGCAGATCGTGATCAAAGCTTTCCTAGTATCTGTATTTCCTACAGTACAATATGCTAGCCGAAGCCGTCGCAGGAGCCGGCGGTAGCAATACCGATACTGTTGGTGTCTACTACTACCTCGGTCAGCATGCCACGCTCGAGCCTGGTACGACGCAGCATGAAGAGCATACCAAGTATTGAGATAGGTACTTTCATGACCCTTTTGGGCCGATATTCACGGGCGCCGAGGTTCTTCGCACGCGGACAGGGCCAGCCTGAAAAGGGCAATAACGCCGTCGCACGCGAGAGTGGACGTACAGTACTTGGGGACCCCGGCGTTACACGCGAGCTGCCTATCAAATAGGAGAATCCCCACCGCCGTAGCTGATAGACCGGTGTGATTGCTGGACGGGCACTTCTTCAGCTGCTGCAAGCTGGACTGGTGCCGAGCTCTAGGTGCCCTGTTCCCGTGCGGGACTTTCAGCGCGTGTTGGTACTAGGTCATATAGTGTAGTACACTACTGCGTCGTGTCGCCGGCTTGCTAGTGTACGCAGGACATGTAGGTTGCTGGCTAGGCGGTGGCTAGACGGTAGCCAGCCAGGCGGCCTTGGAAAGCCATGTCCTCCACGTCCTCCATGTCCTCTCCTCTTCCCCCTCCACACCCCCTATTCGGTATCGTATACTATGATATACATGTAAGTATACTTAAGTACGCTACTACACGACGACACTACCGTAGACGATAGGCATACGCTAGCGAGTCGCGCCGGCTCCTCGGGCTCCGGCTCCTCTGTCGGGACCGAAGAAGGCGAAGAAGCTAACAACGGCGCTGTCCAAGTTGTGGTCATGGCTAGTCCACGCAGTAACGCAGTAGTGGTGAATCGTCTCCTGCGTCGGTCGGTTATGGCCCATGGGACGCGAGGATAGGCAGGTTAGCGTCGTGTAAGCGTTCCCTTACTTCTCTGTGCCGGGCCGCCATCACGGGCAATACCGGTATTGGCCTGTGAGTTGATAGGTAGTATACTTAGGCGAATGCTGGCTCACCGTTTGATTGATCTCGTTGCAGATGCGGTGGAACCAAGCCACCTTCTCGCTTCGCGCAAGGATTGCCACCCCGTCCCATCCCAGCTTCGAATCGAGCTTCTAGAAGTATTCTTCTGTCCAGGCCACTGTCATTCCCGCTCATGTGAGATATGAGGCGGGGTCAGCAATGACGGGCTATTGAGCCTACCTAACTTCCTCATCCGGATATTATTCCGACGCCACTGGGCCATTATCAATATCGGTACCACATGTACTCAAATCCACCCACAGCACCGGTACCAAACTCCGAGCGCTTATTCGGCGTTTGTTCGCTTTGAAGGCTATTGAAGCTGCAATAATAATAAGCATCATCCCAGTCCAGTCCTACCTAGTCATGTCGGTAAATAGCTTTTAGTCCTTCGACACGCCTCTAGTGTGCTGCGAAGGCGTAGGGCGGCTTGAGCCAATAAAGGTAGCTCGGTATATAAATACGGTATATATAGATATATATATACCTATATTTAGTCTATATATATACGTGCGAGGCAAGTATATGTACACTACGCAGGAAGTAAACCCAAGGGAACAATAGCCTGCCACGCCACAGCCGTGCTACCGTAAGTAATGTACGGACCACACGACAATGATTCGGTTAGAGAGTGCTTGTGAATGGGAGAGACAAGATTGGGCAATTCCCGCCATCTCAAAATCATCCGTCGATATTGCTAATGACCGTGTAATACAGCCGATACGTCGGATACTGCGTAAGATCAGTCCACCATACATGTTAGTGCGTCTCCCATCAGCCCAACACATGACTGGGCATGATAATAAGGGTGATATTCCCCGGACTTTCGATAATTCCAATGCAGCTACCTTTCTCGCTATATTCACTCATTACCGGTACTCATCGTGTAAATGAAGACATCGCTATTACTACATAAGTATAGTAGAGGCAGATAGCGGATCAGCAAACCCCATGATCAGAATCCATGATCGGACTCGCGGAGCATCCCGACCGTATGCGTATAATCTTACTAACCGCAATGACAGGGGACAAACCGGATCACAATGACAATTCTTTGAGGCTCACGCTATAATTAGCAGGATCTCCAGTGCTACACGATGCAACTAGACCCAACACTGAAAATGCCTTTTTACGCATAAATCATAATTATGCATACACAGTCCATTCCACCTCGCGCCAGTACTATGTATGCATAGGCCTTCCTTCAACTTTTGCTGCCCCAGGTCACACATGATATGCATAACATGTATCGCTGACGAATACCCTTACAAGAATGACCGACGTGAGGGAACTTTTCTGGCGGGTCGGGCGCGTATGCAGATAGGTAGATGTAGATGTGTGTCCGGCCCTTCGTAGTAATGTTTGCGAGAAAAAAAAAAAAAAAAAAAAAAAAAGGGCTACGTATTACCTATGTATCTCCATGCTGATCTTCTTCGGTTGATGGTGACTGCAGTTGGCAGTTGATCGACCGGTAGCTGTTGACTGGCGAGGAAACTTGCGGAACATAAAAGCGCCATAGTCACTTACGCAGTATGTAGTTTGTTCCCCGGAAGTAAGGGATGTGCTGCTCCAAAGTGACAAGGCATATAAGTATACCTACCGACCATTGCCTATTGTGGTATGCCAGCATACGCAGTACATGGCGAGAAAGAGAGGCAACCGGCTTTTGTGCATACATACGTACACAACATGACCAGGGGAGCGTGTCCTGGTTTCTGTGCTGGCCTGCGCAGGATTCTCGCCTCGTGTCAGACAGGGATGTAGCGCCTGGTTCGGTCGGCAGTCCAGCCCAAAAACAGCACGGTTCGATCCTGGGCAAACGATGATGACGGTCTTTTCCTCGACCTGGGTGATTGTTCCTCATGCTACCTCGATCCTGCAGGACGACGATTATGTGTGATGTTCAACGACATGTATATGTACTGTACGTAGTATGAAGTAGTATGATGTGAGACGGCTTTCGACAGGCTCTCGCCATGCCTGATGCAGTATCGTGGTATTTTGTGTCTCTCCCTCTCTCTCCCTCGCTTCCTCTCTACGTGTCTCTCTTGCGGTCCTGGCGTGATTCCTATGCTGTTGGGATAAACAGTTGCTCTGCCGCAACGGTTAATGGTTGGATCCGGTAGTCCTGCGTCCTATTCCTTAATAGAAAACCCCCCCCCCTTCCCCTCCCCCCTTTTTTTCCTGCTCGAACGTGATCCTGATTCGACCCGGCTGCAGGAGCACTACCGACGCAATTTCATCGTGCAGCTGGCGTCCCATACTCAAAACTACCTCCTGTGGGCTTATGCCGGCTCGTTTGTGAACGCGCCACGGGACGTCCTCGCTCTCCCTCGTGGGATTGAGAGAGCCCCGCAGCTGAAACTCTGCCCTGCAGAACACAGACGGCCTGCTTGCTGAATGGAGCCAGAATCGTCTGGTCTTACTCAGGCATCATTTTGAGGCGGCAGTAAGCAATACGGCGGGCGGCACGTATCGCCTCGGACGTTGCATCTGTGGCCGCCTGGTTAAATGACAGTTGTCTTTTCTTACATAGCCATCAGGACGATGTTATTCAGTGTCGTACACAGCATCCACTACGGCATAACAGGAACATCATTAAGACCGGGGTCCCAGGTTAGCACGTGTCAACTATCGTGTACAATGTACACCATATATCCTTTCCCACTGGAGATCCAGCGTAAAGTACCGGTAGTATATCGATTGCCTCCATAATTGCCTACATAACAACCTCGCCAACGCCACAAGTGCGAGCATAAGCCGGCGAGTCGCATCTAGCATCGCTCTAGAAGCTAGTATTGGCTTTTCTGCGGTGAGCGAGAAGCGCCGACAAACGGGGACCCCTAGCCGAGACATGCTGCTGCGCCGTATGGGGGAGAATCGAGTGGTCCGAGGCTGGTGATGAGAGAAGGCTGCTTGCTCCGTCACACATGCCGCGCGCCAACCAGCCGGAAGGGGATGAATGAGATTCGATAACAAGATCTCAAGAACTCTTGGTGGTAATGTGGTAGTCGTCCTGCACGTAATACCTACACTAGGTACCAGAGACAAGGGCACGAGCCAACCAACCGCACCGTCGCTATCGACTATACCACCGTATTACCAGGATTATCGTCTCTAGTGTGCACTAGAGCCGGCAATCCAATGGCCGTGTTTGCAAATGTCCTTTCGTAGCTCGTTTTGTCATCAGATCAAGAAATTGAGAAAAAAACACAGCAGCAGCAGCAACAACAGCAAAACCCGATGTTGGCACTAAGGACCCAAATCGAGGGATCAGCCGCTTGTCTCTCAGCCTAGGGTAATTTGACCTTCCCGAAATCATCAAGCTTCTAGTCTAGGGCTTGATGGATTGAGCAGGCAGGGTTAAGGCTTGTTTGCTTATGGTTCTTTCCAAGGGTCCGGCATGTTCTCACATCTTATCATCGTACATAATTTAGCCCACTTGTCGCGTGGCTTTGTTGCTTTTTTATGCCTTGTGTGTGTGTGTGTGCGCGTGCGAGGGAGGGAGTGGGTGAGTAAAGGGCAGGGCTCGGATATCGTCGTATAGGTCATATGCGTAGGAATCGTCAACATCGTCGGCCCGCGTCCGTCCCTGGTGATCATCTAAGTACGTATGTAGTAATTTACGCTATGGATCTCTATTAACTGTACCCATCAACTTCGATATACCCCAGACGGATTAATTAATTTCGGGCACTGCCGCAACAATCGACCTACACCATGCGTAAGAGAGAGACTGTGTGACGTTGACAATAATATTATGTATTATCCACATATTGATGAGGACATATGGATGAGGCCTGCTGCTTGTTTCATCATACTGCGTACTTCTACACTTCTACCTGCTCGACTGTCCAGCATTGCGATTTAGGGTTAGTAGTATTATGAACCTGGGGTCGGTTTCTTCCGCCTTTTCTACTAGGGTTTTTCCATCATGTTACCTACGCAGTGTGAGCATTCTACGTGAGACGCGCGCGCATTTACTACCATTCATAAAGTACCTACATAAACGCCTCGTGCGACTCGTGACTATCTTGTGCATATCGTCGTCTGCTCGCCTTGTGCCCTTGATTGACATATGCAGGATTGACTGCCTACACCACGTACAGGCGTACATATACCCAATACAAGAGAGGGCGGAATGATCCCGGTCGCATCGGTCCTAGTCGATCCGCGCTTGATGCTGTTATTACATACTATTCTTAGAAATCGAGCCCAATGTGCGGCACTTTACTCAAATTACGCGTACCCAGTACACACACAATAGTACACACCTATAGCGCGGTGTAATGTGAGCCGAATGCGTACAAGTTCGAGCTGTAAGATGACCGTTAGATCGGGCCAGCTATCCCATACGAAGTGCTTAAGCGGCAGATCTAGCACAGGCATTCTCGGTCTGTGTGCTTTCTCTCTAGCAGGGGCAGGAGACGCAATCCTGACAAGCACCAGGTACTTCAATTCAACGCGACAATCCGAGTCAATCCAAGTATCAGGCACCAGGCGTCAGGCATCAGGGGGGCATGGGGTCGCCATCCCTATTCCCTTGAACTCCATCGCTCATTGAGGGAATAATTGTAGAGTAGGTAAGGGTATGTTTGTGCCAAGGAGTTCATCTCTTGTTACCGATCCTCCGTTGAATGATGTGGCTTGGTGCGACGGTAACCTAGAGAGTAGGATTGCGATGTGTGACCAAAAAGTGTGATGGCGGCTGGCTGGCGGTCATCGATTACCCAGAGCAGAGGCCTTTGTCTCTTTCTCTCTCCCTCCCTCTCTCCCTGAGCTCTCTCGTCTGTGGACCCTGTTGGCCCATACCAGACGGGATGGCCATGTTTTGCGAAGCCCCAGAAGTACTCTATACTACGATGTGGTCCACGTGTCGGGACTCGTGAGCAGCCATCAGCATCCTTGGTGTGTACTGTAAGAAAAAGTTTGGACTCATTGGATCTCATGGCTTCAAGCTACGCCGTACGCAGTGTGTAATACATTGGTCCCCTATTAGCGTAGTCTCACATTATCATCCACGTCCTCCTCATCACCGTCAGGCGTGTGATTACAGATACCTGGAGTCTATCAGCCAAGTACATGTCCGCTCGTGACTCTACCGTCTGCCCGAGCCAACCCGATAAACAGTCCGTCATTATCAGGATTCCACGTTCCAGATGCCTGTAGGCAATCGCTGGATGTGACGTATAAGAAGAAAAACAGGTTTGACGATCCATCCCATCCCGGGGCCCGCCCAATATATCCTTTCATTTCAGATTCGGCAAGGCAGGTTCTGCATAGGCTATTAAAGTTGTTTGGCTTGGGGCAGAAGGGGCAGAAGGGGGAGAAGGGGGACGGGGGCTTGTTGCTGAAGCGAGAGAGTAAACGCCCTCGCCTCACATCTGCAGTTCCAATATTGTATGTATAGTATGTAGTATGTTAACCGGAGACGAGAAGCAGGATCAACCGTGCCTTGCGCTTGATTAGTGCCGGTGTCTGACTACCGCTTCCGTGGCTTTTTGTGCGCGTGTACGCTCTACTTGCGGCCTAGGAAGACAGGATTGTCGCTTCACAACTGACAACTACCGGAATACAGTAAACAAAGTCTCGACTAAACTTTCCCAGGCCGAACCTCAGCTTCATGCTGCCGGGATTCACTACTACCTACTACCTGGTAATCTATGAATATACTACACTACAACAGCGCTTGGATCCTATAAGCCCATCAACTGCCAGGTGGCTGTCCGTGCCCTGGAACAAAATTGCATAGCTATGCAGCCTAATGTACGAGCGCCCAGGGAAGGCCGTCACGTTGCCTAGCGAGGGGTGAATCC
This sequence comes from Xylaria sp. FL1777, assembly GCA_022578965.1. Taxonomy (NCBI): domain Eukaryota; kingdom Fungi; phylum Ascomycota; class Sordariomycetes; order Xylariales; family Xylariaceae; genus Xylaria; species Xylaria sp. FL1777. Next base: position 107,068 of record MU400571.1, on the reverse strand, counting down.
TAGTATAGAATGAATCTTAGTGTACTGTCTCCCGGCAAATGGTGGTGCTGCCCTCCCTCCTTGTCGTATTGGGATGATTATTGGCCGATAAAATCATTTATCAACCGCGCCTAGATTGTTACCGTGACGGGAGACCGCTTGCCCTCAATTAGTATCGCGGGCTCTGTCATTGACTGGACGCTTTACGATGATGGAGTGCAGATAGAGTCTGTAGAGAAAGAAGAGGTTAAGGTATCGTCACTAGGGGTAGTTTGTATATGCGTATAGAAAACCCAGGTAAAGGTCACCCTTGAATAAACGTGGCTGGCCTTCAATAAGAACAAGTACACCCTCAGACCATTGATCTTTGTCGAAAACCAAGCACAATAATTGCACAGTTCAGACCTGTATGACGTGTGAATGTGTATATATATCGAAAAAAGGCTTTAGTTTAATTGGTCAAGTAGATATCGCAGGCGCTGAGTCTTTGACTAGTTCGATAGATAGCTCCTCGATCACTTCAAACCTCGTATACAATACGCGCTGTGGTGAGATAAAGGGCTGTGTATCGGTTACATGATCATCTGTAAGCGCCCTCGTGCCTTGCTAGATCATGTTCTCTTCCGGTAAATGTCGGTGAGCGCCGGGATTCGCCTATTGAGTGTCTTTCTGTCTGTATGTATGCTTCCCACAATAAAAGAACATACCACTTGGGCAAAACATCGAGATCTCGACACCTGATCAACAGTAGTATTGCTGTGTATAGTATCTCGTCATCCCCAAACCTATTTATCAAAAAGACGAGCCGATAAAAGAATGTGAGGGCCAGGATGAAAACGGTAGGTAGTAGTGATGGCCCGACGTTTCCTCGATTCTCGAACTCTCTAAAAATCCAAAGCTCTATAACTACGAGTCCATGTGTAGTAAGAAACAAAGCGCTTTGGTCGAGTTAGACTTGACGTTAAGACTCCATGGTTTGGTCTGTATAGTAGTTTGGGTACGGCCAAATCGGTAGGTGATGCTGAGTTTATGTACATACGTACGGACCCCCGTAGACTCCGACGTAAGACCACCAAGAGTATACCGTAGGTAGATCATCGCCTGCAAGGTTGCCAACCGGCGTCTTTCGAGTGACGTGGGGGCCGAGGATAATCGTGATAACAGAGAAACTGTTATGGTGAAATCAATTCTTGGTCTCTATGAACCCTCAACAATATATATTAATAACTCCTCGTCGTCGCCGCCGCCGACGACTACAACAATAAAAGGGTATCGCATTCTCTGCCACGGGAACAAGACAGACATGTGTGTTTTGACCAGGAATTCCTCAAAACGCCTGGTGTGCCATGCATATATATCTGATTAACCGACCAGTTCAAACCATACAATCAAGCCCACATAATCCCAATATAGTACAGGATGTCATAATTTTCATTATACCGCTGGAATGACGAGCCATGGTCATGGTAAGATCGTACTTTCTGCCAGGGAACTATTCCCTGCTTGTTTTCAACGCCTGGTTGGCAAAGTGAGTGGCATCGTGCCACACCTTCTGTGCCTCAACCATTGCACCTTGGACTTCGTAGCTCTGTGAAAGCATCCCATCCGCCACGCTCATCCACAGCGTGTTGCCGCTCCTTCTAGCCTGGGTCGACGCTGCCTTTGCGCTTTTTAGTGCCTGGTCGCCGACGATACTTTGGAAGAGCTTGGCTCGCATGAGATTGAGGGCGATGGATAGTGTGTGCACATCCGCCAAGTTTTTGGCATTACTCAAGGCGGTAGAAATATGCGTCTTAACAGCGGTCATTGGGAGCGGGGGATTTGTCTGAATAGCTGCCATGACAAGGTTATACGCCGTACGGATCTCCATATTAGGATGATCTATGCAAAGCGGACGTATCTGTTCAAGCAGTTCCTGGGTGCGTTGGTCGTCTCGATAGTATGGATCTTGCATGATCCATATCAAGTTAAATGCTGCTAATAGGGCCACCTCAAATTCAGCCGGTTTGTGGTGGCCCCCTCGCGTCTCGTCAACATTGAGACTGAAATTCGGATGACTGTAGATATCAACAGCAGCATCAAGGTTTCCAGTTCCTTGGTGATAGACACCGGCAAGATACATTGAATAAAGTACCACTGTGCGTCCGGATGTCGTTGCTACCATGGTTTCTAATTGTGAAACACAATATTTCACTTCATCCCATTTCGTAGAGGTAGCCAGGTGCAGACCACGCAGAATATGCAGGTAACACGTAGCCTCCATTTCCCAGTCCACGTGCTGGACTGCATCTTCTAGGCAATGAGCGAATCCTCTGATTTTGGCGCGATCTAGGAATAGGTATTAGAACAAATATAAAGAATACAGGTCAATGAATCACATACTCTTTCGTAACTGGCTTAAGGCTTCCTCCCAAAGAGAAAACAGCTTTTTGTCGCTGCGAGGTTGTTGGTACAGGAGAGCAAGACCGCTATACGTATATCTGCAATATATATTAGTGATAATAGACGAAGTGTTCGCAGTGCTTCTCACGTAGTCGTAAAGGCCTCTAGCTTGCTCCAGAATGACATGGCAAGGTAGTCATAATTGTCACCATCTTCGCCCGGGCGTATTATATTTGACGTATCGGGACTGACGATCTGCGGGTTGACAGCTTGCTTGTGGATTGGAAGCAGGAGCTGCCTGTCTTGGAAGCCCCAATTCGTATTTTTAATAGAAGCATCCATCTTATCCTGCAAAGCCTTTAACTTTTGCGAGATCATGTGGGGCGATTTCTGCTGTAAGCTGCAGGCAAGATCTAAGACGAGCTGTAACACATCTAATTGCATGATAGACATGGAGTTCTCTAGTTGGTATTTGGAAGCCTGTGCGATACAAGCCTGTATGCGCACAACAGCATCATCCTTCATGGCTCTGAGATGACTTAGAGCCTCGAGTAAGGAGGCGACGGCGAAGATGGGACGGTCACCCCTCTGACTAGCTAATATCGTGATGGCTCTCAGATTTTCCAAGGCGTGGGCCTCGGTGGGGTTGAAGGATTGCAAGTAGAATGATGTCTTTAGGAAGCGAAATGCGTACACCCAATGCGTATGCTTGACTCTAACATCAGGGTTAGCAGACAGTGCTATCTACCTGTGGTGGCCAGGCGAGGAACAACTTACACCTCGGCATCCCGAATCCGCGCATCTACGGCAATCAGTGCCGCCTTCTCCTTGCGCTGGGAGAAGAGTAATTGGACTTGCAGGAAATGCATGCAGTACTTGAGATCGGCGAACCGGTTCTGTAATGTGGGTTGTAAGCATATATGCGTCGTAGCAGACTGTGGTCGGAGTCACATACCCTCTCACAAAGAGTGATGCCTTTCGTTAAGGCAGTTTCTGCCTCCATGACATTGTTGGTCTCGGTGCACAAAACACTGGCATATCGAAGCCGAGCTAGGGCTTCCAAGCGCGGGGTCAACTTATTACTCCCAATGGCAACTTCGAGACAAGCGAGGCCCGTCGCCATCAACTTCTGATAGTCATGGACGCTCCGCTCATCGAGAGTGGCTGCAACATCCCGAACACCTCTTCGAGCTTTATTGAAGAATTCTTCGGCCATACATATCAATAGCGAGGTCGTATCCTGATGGTGTGGTATAAGGGCGGGCGCCAAGGCGGGCGATCTTGTAGAACTCACGCTCGGGCTCCTCGTGACGGTCTGGGAAGCTAGGCGTGGGCTTGCAGACACCCTAGTGGCCTGGTCGATGCGGGCTCCTACACCGGGAGTTCTATGCTGGTTGTTCGATATAGCGTGGGGCGGGAGATGGGGCGAGGGAGACATGATGGGCGAGTTAGCATGTTGTTGATGTTGGGCCGGGGGTGAGTGGCCGATGATGGGCGAGTTAACGTGTTGCGGTATGTGCTGTTGATGTGGAGGCGGAGGTTGGACGGTTTGATATGACAAGGGGGAGGGGGAGGCAACAGAGACCGGAGGCGGCATATGTTGCCAATCCATGCGTTGAGGTTGAGGTTGAGGCTGTGGCTGTTGCTGTTGCTGTTGTTGCTGCGGCGATGGAAGCAGTGATTGTTGCAGTTGTTGCAGTGGTGGTTGTTGCTGTTGTTGGACATAATGGTTTGAAGATTGGACGGGGTTGTGTTGGATGGGTTGCATCATCTGAGCGGACGGGTGCATGGCGTCTTGCGGCGAGGGCTGGGCATAAGGCCGCTGATCAAAGGAGGAGTCGTAGCTATGGAACTGATAGTTCGCATGTTGTTGCTTTTGCTGGTGCTGGTGCTGGTGCTGGTGCTGCTGGTGTTGTGGCGGTAGTGACGCCGGCAGATGCTGATGTTGTCGATGCGACTGCGCCTGGAACTGCGCCTGAGCCTGAGCCTGAGCCTGAGCTTGAGACTGCGGGTGTGCATATTGGGATGGAAGCTGCGAGAACGGAATTCCATGATGTGGCGGTGGTGCTGATGATGATGGTGGTGCTGGGACTGGGTTGAGGGGTCGAGGCTGCTGTGAGGCCGGATGGGCAGTCGGCGCAAAGACCACGCCTACGCCGTTCTGGAGGTATTGCTGCTGCTGCTGCTGATGTTGCTGATGTTGCTGCTGCTGTATGTTATTCGTCTGCGTATGCGCATACGGGTTCGGCCAGGCGTTGTTGTGTGGTTCGGCACCGTACTGGGGATGGCGGGGAGGCTGGTGAGGCTGGTGAGGCTGGTGATGCTGGTGAAGTTGTTGTTGATGGTGGTTTTGCTGGTTCAACGCCAGCTGTTGGCCATGGGGCAGGGGGCCGGGATAGGTCATAATTCCTTCTCCTCGTCTTCCCACGCCATCTATACCCGTCTCCAAGCTGCTAGTTTGCTTGCCCCCCTTTGCTATCCACCATCGGTGAACTCGATCGCTTCTGTCGCGGCTGCACACGGGCGCAATGTTGGCATGTATGTGCGTGGTGTTGAGTTGCGTCGTCTCTTCTCACGTAGTGCCAGTTGGCCCACTGATAAGTCGCCAGTCAGATCACTGGGCCTTAAAAGTGGGCCCAGGCGCGCCGCGCTTCATCTTGAGAACGCATGTCGGAAGTCATGTGATGCTACATTCTTCTGTGTATACTTAAGTACTTACTAAATACCTACGGTAGATACCCCAAAAACTAGGTACCTACCTACCTAGAGTACCTAAATAAGACTAGGGTCCCGTATGTCGGTACTCTCAGCAATTCATTCGACCTCAATTACCCCGATGCCTGGTCTAGTCTATCCGGAATACCTACCATTTAATGCAAGGGACATAAAGTAACGGTATCGCAAATAAGTGATGAGCCTGAATAGATGGCTCTTCCGAGAGTAATCAAATGTGATTGATCACAGTTTGCTAGCTGATGGTCGAGTTTGTGTTCTGCTTTACCTCAGGTATCATTTTACATATACGTATCGTATACTGTCTGTACATACGCAGCATACGTATAAGATGACCGTCTATGCGGCCGAGGCACAGAGTGCAGGTGGGGCCGCCGATACGGTAAGCCGGTCGGTCGGTCGTCTAGAGTAGGTACATTAACCACCTCCTGTACCCAACCCAGGTCGGTACTTTCATATCTCTTTCAACTGAGGTGCCTAAGAGAAACCCCGAGATATCTTGATCGAGTCTTTTAGAAAATCGACTATCTTGGCGCTGGCCATAGTTTCGACGGAGAATTCACTTTTTCACCGAATCATCCGGCCGCCAGCATGGAGTGGTTCGGGCGGGCCAAGATTGAGTTCACTGCAGCACCGAAGTCGTTGGCGCTGAAGGACAACGAGGGCAAGGCGACGAGTCTGCTGCAGGTGTGCCGGGACACGGTGCCGCCATGCAATCTAAACCCGCTGCTCTTCAATGGGCACCTGCAGACGGTGTGGACCGCGACCGTCGAGCACGGCCCGCCCGTACACTACAAGCGGCGCGTCTTCGAAGCCGAGCACGCCCAGTTCAAGGGCAGCTTTGCCGTGGACTTCGTGGCCGAGTCCTCCGCCGCCGACTCGGATGAGTCTCTGCCGCCGCGGACCACGTACTTCAGCAAAGAGGAGCTTGCCGATATGGGGTCCCTCGACTCTCGTCCCATGCTCGTCATTCTACACGGCCTCACGGGAGGCTCGCATGAGGTGTATCTCAGACATGCCATCAAGTCACTGGTCGACGAAGGGGAATGGGAGATCTGCGTCGTCAACTCGCGAGGCTGTGCCAAGAGCAGGATCACCACTGGGCTGTTTTACAATGCCCGTGCAACTTGGGATACAAGACAGGTCTGTTATGAATCATAAAAAATAACCTAATATAAAGTGCTCATATCCTGAAATAGGTAGTTAAATGGTTACGGAAAACGTATCCTAATCGTCCACTCTTCGGTCTCGGCTTCTCCTTAGGAGCTAACATCTTGACAAACGTAATTGATCTCTCTTCTTAAGAATTTCGGCGATCATCTAACCCTCGTCTAGTATATTGGCGAAGAAGGTGCAGATTGCCAGTTCAAAGCAGCTGTCGTCATTTCCAACCCCTGGAATCTAGAAATAGGCAACAGAGTCCTGAAAAGCACGTGGATGGGGCACGAGATATACCTAAAGACCCTTGGAGGTAGGTGATCATATATATCGTCTGGCAGATCCATCATGTTGTCCCAGACAATCTTTCCTCACTCCCATATTCTGCGGCTCTTCGTTATCTAGTGGTATGCTAACCCCATGTTCAGCCTCACTCAGAACTCTGGTTAGTAATAATAAGGCGGAGGTCGAGAAGTACTCCGAATTAAATTATTCGGATCTCTCCAAAATCAAGTACCTCTATGAGTTCGACAGGGCCTACCAGTGCCCGACGTGGGGGTATCCGACGGAAAACGCTTACTACCGTGATGCGTCGAGCGTCGACTCGCTCCTGTCAGTGCGAATCCCTCTACTAGCAATCAACGCCGTAGACGATCCTATAGCCGTCAGCCTTGGACTGCCATACAGCGAGGCCACGAAGAACCCGTATACGGTTCTCTGCACGACGTCGCTAGGTGGGCATCTTGGCTGGTTTGAGACTCTCGGGGGGAGATGGCACGGCAAACCTGTACGTGTAGTCCAGCATTTCTTGTCCGCCGTAGTAGTTACTAATGTGGTTTCGGATATAGGTATACAATTTCCTCAATCATATGGCTTTCGAGATTGACCATAGCAGCATAGACACGAGAGCGAGCAAGGTTATGTACAGCAAAGCAGCGACTACAAGTGAATTCAACCCCATCCGACGAAAGTTGAACGTCAATCTACACGCATGATTGTCAGAGCGGTTTCCAGCGCATATAAACAGAGATAGAGAAAGACATATTAAGAAGCGCTATCTATAAAGTACATATTACTTTTTCAGAGTCAGACAAAGGGGCTACACACCAAGCTTAATCTTGATAAACCAGCAATAGTCAACTATGCAGTGCTATTGCTGCTTAGACTTAGTTTTATCCGCCAATTAATGAACTCCTCCGTAAGAACGCTACCGTGTCCAACTTCTTCCACCTTAAACACTTCGATAGTTGATGAGCCCGCTCGCCTTCTTATCCTCCAGACCCCTTCGTCGTTGATCGTGTTTCTTAACCCTATGTTCCAAGTTAGCCATAATGTCAGTAGCCACGAAACATAATAAATCGGGACGGGGACGCATACAATCCAGAAACGCACTCGCAAAATTAATACACATGTTAGCATCCCAACTACGTACGCCGCGTTTCGCAGCCGTCCCCGGGATCGAGGCTGTCTGGATCTCCTCGAGTTTAGTGAGGATGCCGCCCTGTGAGCGAAAGCCGACAATGATTTTGGGCACACCCAGGAGGAAGGACTGGATCCAGAATTTCATGAGTTTGCGCTCGAAATTGTTCATGCCTCTGTCGTCGTGGATTTCAGCACTTGTCTTCAGCTCTATCCAGTTTATTGGTGCCCCCTTCTCGGTGGGCTTGGAGTCCCAGACTTGAGACGTCACGATGTCAGCGCTTCTATGTGATAGCACTAGGACCACCACGACTCAGAAAGACTTACTGGCGTCTACTTCTCCACCTAGGCATAATACCGTCTTACCTATGCCTGTCCTAACTACAGAGCAGTATTGCGCTTTGTTGCTAACGATATGCTCATCGCGGTTTTCGATGAACTCGCGGCTCACCTCTCCCCAGGGTCGTGGTAGGCAGGACAATGTCTCGAATTTATAGCCTACATTTCCAATAGTGAGCTTCGCTGCTCAAGATATGATAAGGAGCTATGATTGGATTTACCCCAGTAAGTCATGAGTTCAGGAGAAAACTGGCCTCGTCGGCCTCGTTGTTGCTTGTTTTGCTGTTCCTTGGATAATTGCTTAAATTCATGATTATCCTCGATGAAGCTGCCCCGCTATCAGATTAGCCAGAGCTCGATTCGTGTAATTAGATGTATAGTCGTACATGCAATCCTTTGGCAAGATTAGCATTGGAACCATGAGGGGTCATCGGTCGATATATACGCACTTGATAGAGGGTTGCATTCATTTCGAAACTGGTATAAAGACATTAGACAAAATTTCGCCTTCATCATTGACACCGGGTTTGATATACCCATCTCTGTCCTCGAACGGTGCCGACATGATCTATATGGCATACTGTTAGGCTATCATCTTTCATGTCGTTGAGGTTTGAAGATGGTACTCACCTTCGTCATCATACCGCGCCACGTTACTATACCGGCGTCAATCTTCTTCCCTTCCTCCTTCTCGTGTGCTGTGATGGCATGTAACAAGCTATCGAGGTGTTCATCTATCGATTCATCGTGTTTATCGAACTTGTCAAATCCTTTGGACAAGTCCGCCCCTAATCTAGGGGGATAATACCACTGCAGCGACGACGAGTCGAGACGGAACTCGTGTTTCTCATCGTAGGAAAAGCAAGCGATTTCCTTAAAGCTTGTTAGCTAAGGATCGATTGATAATATACTGCATTGCCAAGGGAAGAAATATTGATGCAACGGGCTATCAACTGGGGGGGACTGTACCTTGGGCCTCTTTACTGGTTCGCTCTCTCCAGTAAAGCGGCCGATCGGTTGGATGTTAAAGATGGGTGAGGACATCTTTAGAGCTCGACCTATTCCACAGATGGTCTCAGACAAGCTGAAGCTCAGGGATTGAGAAAGAGGTTTCATAAGTTGGAAACGGTATAATATGTTGGTAATGGTAACTGATCAGCAGCCGTGCTAGGCCATGTAAGTATACCTGCTGTACCTGCTGTAGTCTGATACCTAAAATACCGAACCCATGGTTTACCTTAGGCCAGCAGTATAGCAGTAGCTTATGTGGGACCCCAAGAGTTTCGAAAGAACGAAAGAACGGATGATCAACCAATCAATCAATCCCTTGTATTCACTTTCATCAACCAATATATCTACTGGTACTTGAGTAGTCAATTATGAACAATTGAATGTACTTACATCTAGCAGACTTTTATCTAATCAATGATAAAGCTACTGAAAAAGCCAAGTTTGCTCTACGTCCAGTCGTAATAGTGCAGGACAAGACGCCACGTGAACAGGCAAGCAAACTAATGCTCATTTGACGCAGTGGTTAGCGTGCCGTTCTTATACTCTCTTCGTTTTCGAAGTTTGTATGATAAGATATGCGGAAGCCGTGAGTTCGACCCTCACAATGAGCATCAATGATTTTGCACGTTTTTATTTTTGGTGTGCATGGAATCGTTAATTAGTAAGTACTTGGTTGCTGGCTGCTTCTACATAAGCAATAACCCTTGTTTTGCCTTTGAATTCAAACTAAAGTATATCTCCCTAGTATGTATGCATGCATACTCATTCAAGGACATGTGCCTAGTTTTTTGGGTTGGACCTCTTCCTAGCTCCTGATGCTGCTATAATAACTACAATTGAAGCTAGTGGTGTTCCATCGTATTGTCAATGATATTTTGTGCAGCAACTTAAGATGTTAATAAATAAAATACACATGGCTAGAGAGCCACCAATGCTTGATTTATGTATGAGTCAAGAGGTGAAGGCAAGATCGCACCAAATCAGGATGGTCCAAAGTTACGCGACTCCCTTAGCTACATTCCTATTTCCAATGCGCGAGGTAACAAGCCGCAGGCTTGATTAACTTCACTGTTCAATCATTAGAGCCTCCGTCTAATTAATCTTCGGGCATTGCGAAAAACTGAACGAGTGTAGCCATCTAGCTGTACCCGTGATACCACAAGTCCTGTCCGAGCATTCTCAATCTTTACCTGCTTAGAATTGCCACAGTTAATGATTCTAAGCGGCCAGTACCGAAAAATAGATAAAATATGTACCGTTCTCCGCAGGAAAACCACAAGCGCCCGCGTAACAACGCGAACAACAGAAAATCTCTGGCTGACTAAACCTCTCTCTCCCCCTTCACAAGGCCAGGTTGTAGCTATATTCATCTTCCATGTTCTGGCTGACCCATAGGACAACAGAGGAGAGGCCAACGAGGCCGTTGGCCACTATGTTCTCGACGCCCATGTTCATCATGGGCCAGGCGACTTTTTGCACGGCGAACTTGAGGACGAAGACGACGACGCCACCTGCCATGCCGCCGGCGAGGGCGGCGAAGCCGAGGAACAGCACCACGCGAGCCCTCCACGCGACGCCAGAGCCCGAATAGCTGAACGAGTCGGCCGACAGCCGCGTCTTCTCAACCGAGTTGATGATGAGCATGCCCAGCGAGCTGAAGATGAAGGGCAGCCAGTCGATGAAGGTCACGTGTACGTCGGACGAATTGAGAGGCGAGTGAGACCACACCGCCGCATCGATGAGCACGTAGAACGCGAGGGAGAACTAATTTGCAAGCGCGTACAACGCTGCGAGTTAGCTACTGATTTCCCTGATATTCAGACGGACGCAAGACGAGAGGGGGCGCAGAGGCCGACTGGAATGGGATGGGACGGATCGGATCGATCGGGGTGAATACATACCAGAGCACCAGCCGCGTAGACGCCAGCGTTGCGCGCCCAGGCGCTATTGAGCCACGCTGGCTTGCCAAACTTCCAGAGGCGATCCTCTTCCATGATAAGCTCGATTTGCTCCGGATGGGAGGTTGGTAGGCGTGATGAGCAGCTAAGCTCGATAGAGGGAATCCCGGCGGATGAGAGGAAGTAGTTGGTGTCGTGCTAATGTGCTAATTCTCGACAACGTGAGGGAACGGAGGGTAGGCGGTTTGTTGGTAGACTGAATATGTAGGACGATGAGGTCGACTGTCGGTTGGCCAGCCGGATCAAGCATAAGTTTGCGAGGTTGAGGTCTAGGTCTCTGATGACGCTTCGGTCTTGGCAGCTATACCAGTACTGTTAAGTCAGCGTAGAGCTTGGTCACGTGATGCAGCTGTTTACTCCGAGTTTCAACAGCTGCCTGGCTTACATATAACCCGTATAATAGCTACAATAGCTACAGTTAGCCAACCTACTATTAGTACAACGTACACGGCTGTCACCACTCTACTGGAATTATTGAAAATGCACAGATTTGGGGGTGATTGTTGCATTATGTTTTAGTGAACTAGTGCAATCCAATTACATGTTCCACCATTGCACTCTCATTAGCGTGCATGCGGCTGAGCTAGCCTTCTCAACAAGAACTGACAGTATGGATGTTGCTACCTCCGACGCCTACTTATGTGAGCCCCGATGACAACCCGGAGCTACGTGTGTCAAAATCTATTAACCCGCCCAATGATCGCAAAATGCGAAGAAGAAAAGTACTAATAACGCCAAACCCCCCCTCCTTTATACAGGTCGCCATTGTGGCGCTGCCTTGAACGGGTCCGCTGGGCTGACACCACTCCGGAGCGTGGAGCTAAGAAGGATCTGTTGCTGGTAGGTGGCCAAGTTTCGTGAAAAGTAGACTGGACAAATATGGTTTTGGTACAAGAATAGAAAAGCTATCATGGCCTTGGGCTCTTGTTAGCTGCATTAGAATCGGACTCGTGTATCTGAGGACAATCCATGTAGACGAAAGGGATGTCCTAGTCCCATATACCCATGAATTCAAAGCATGGCGGCAACACATAGAGCCCAGAGATACCGATGGTATTGTAGCGAAAGAGGTGAGGAAAATCCCAGAGACGATCGTGAGATAGTGCTCATGGAACGTTTGTTAAACCCGATGCCCTGAACGCCGCCCTTTTGCTGGATATGTATTGGTCGTGGGAACATAGGCTATCATAGCTTTTCATCGTGGAACTCTCATCAGATCTCTATAGTTTTCATTGCTCCTTCAATGTCGTCCGTGTGGCCGTTTACTAGATCCGTTTCCCTCTCTGCCGACGAGGACTCCTTGCCCTTGGCCTCGAGCGCGGCATCTTTATCAGTAGCTAACTTAGCGCTGCCTTCCGCTTTTGGCGTTTCCACTTCGACGAGCTTGTCGTCTTTGATGCCATTAGTGATCAGTCTTGACTCGGCATTTCCCGATTCTTCGGCAACTCGCGCAAGCGCGCTAGATTTCCCGAACCCAACCCGAGCAGGGCTTACTAAGGGTGATGGACTGCTGAGTCGCTGTAGTGTTCTTCCACGGACATCGCCGTTAGCGTCGACGGGGCTGGAGTAGGGAGAACCGCCCGGGGAGACAGCACTTCCCGGTACGCCAGACTTGCGCTTCGCCACACTTTTTGCAGTACGACCATGCTTCTGGTCCATCCGCCAACGTAAGATGTCAAAATACGACGGCTCAACACGAGTAGTCTTAAACTCGCGTAGTTTAAGCTCATTAGTATCTTCGTCGACGAACCATTTGCCGCTGTTCAAGTCGTCTGCGAGGATCGCTAGGAAAGCGCCCCACGATCTGGCAACCACGTACTTGGTATCGTAGTCTCTCCCAAACAAAATGATTTGGCCCCAAATACCAGTTGGACCAGGCGACAGATCCACGGCCAGGTTATTGCCACCCCAATCTCGTACAAGAGGGATCCAAGCTGGATGTGCATACGCTCGCTGGATAGCACCAGGAGGAACCGAGTCTTGCCGGGCCTGAAGCTCTTGCCGCCAAGAACCTTTCTGGGAACCCGGGGAGCCTGGTGCTGAGCGAGAGGAAGATGCCTCGCCAGAACCACCAAATGCCTTGGAGGGAATCGCAGGGTTTGTCACTGAATTCTCGAGGAGATACTGTTGATTTACTCTCCTCCATTGGTCCCACTCTTGCACTATTTCTTCACAGTCGAGAAGCATGGAAGAGAAGATGATTCCAGTGGGGATACCACCACGCTCCTGGCCATCGTGAATCATGAGAGAATCTCTCAGGTCCTGGGGTAGTGAGCAATCGAGCTGATGCTCAAGCTCAATCAAGTCATTGTTTGTACAACCCTCGCAGAGCTGGTCGAATAATTCGCGATAGTTCTCCTTAGCCCATCGGTCTATCCGCTTCCATGAGTGACCCACGGGGGGCGCTGGGGGGGCACCATCGGCAAAAGATTGCATTTGAATGTCGCCAGGACTGCTCACCGTTTCAAAACCATCATCTCTAGAGCTTTGTCTCCGAGCGTTGAAAGATCTCAGGCCTGGAGAATAAGGTCCGTTGGAGCCGGGCGAGAGTGGAGACGCGGATGGCATGCCAGCACCCATGTATGCAGTTCCATCTGCCTGGTTGGATAACCGTCCTAACTCATCTTGATAGGGAGATGTGATGTCGGCGCGAGAGTCCGAGGCGGTAGCAACCGATGTTAGTGTGCTTTGACGGTTCAGAGGCACGTGGCGGCCGGTCCTGTGGGGAGAATCATAGTTCGAGTCTGCATGTAAATTTTAGTAACTTTGCTCGTGGCTTTTTCCTCCATGTCTTTTCTTTTTAACATGATAACCTACGTCGGTCATAACTGGTCATAGTATGCCAAAACGAACGGAAGGCCGACCCGATATTGCTATCAGAGTAAATCGTCAATTTTCATCCAAACCACTGCCCATCATAGAGAGACTTACGCCATGTTGTCTATGTTACTCCCGGCTAACTTTATTATTCTGTACGGTGGGCGGATAGACGGGGGTCTATTGAAACCGAGATTTTCGCCCCAGAAGACTTGGGTCCCCGTGTACAGCAGGCGCAAGCTGGAATGCGCAAACTGCTAACTACGACGGTAGGGGGTACGAAGGCCGTTAAGGACAGGATCTTGACCGCGTCAACAGTGCGAAATCTACGTAACTAGACAGGTGATAATGAATGACTTGGTTTGTGCAGTTAGACGTGAAGTCAAGGATAGAACGGCGGTGTCGAAGACTATAGTTCTCAAGGAGGTTGAGCGTTGTTCTTCTCGGTGGTGACGAAGGATCGGGGTTCGAAGTGTCGAGGAATATGTCTTTATTGCGATGTTACTGCAGCCTTTGTTGTTTCATTGCTCGCGCAGTTTCACGGGTTGGTTCTCGTAGAAAACTCGGCTTGGGGGCGTGGCTTTCGTAAGATAGTGTACAAGGACACAGATAAGTAACTGTTTGTCGGTGATTATTGGTGAATTGGCAATTTCTCGTCGGACTTCGATTGCGCTGCAATGACACCCTTTTCTGCCCTTGCTTCAGGAGGCAACTGACAGGGGTGTGCTTAAGGATGGGGAAGGTAATTGATCTGTGCCAGTAAATAGAAGACAACAAACAATAAAGAAGTGGCAAAAAAAAAGAGCGAACGAGGGGGGAGAAGAAGGAGGAGGAGAAGGCGGTGCACAAATAGGACCAGGATTGCCAAAGGTAATATGAAAAGCCTCTTGCTGTGAATTCCTCTCGCTGTCTAGACAATCGATGGAAGGTTGGTTAAGGAGAGAGCGGGAAGAGAGGTGGGAGAACCGCTCAACTCTAGTTTCTTTAAGATTGTTGTCACTTGGTTGGTTGCCAGTGCATGCTACACTAGATCGATTAGGTACCAGGTAGCTTGGAGCGAGCAGGCGCATAGGAGAACCTGATCTGACCAACCACTGATCGATTCCCTACACAAATTAGGGACTGTATTAGGGACTGTATTAGGGAGCTGGTCGGGTTGCTTTAGGGGCCCGGAGGTGAAGAATTTTAGAAGAATTAAAGAACGCTAGCCTAATCCACAACCCAATTTCCCCTGCTGCCCGGTCCCGCCCAACCCGTGGCGGTCACGCCGGCATAGCGCTAAACCCAATGGGATAATGATTTGATGAATTTACTATAACCCATCGAGGAGCTGCCGGTACCTAACTTAGGGTGGACATTCCCCTGCTCAGTGGCTTCCAACTTGAAACGGCCACAATACCACAATAAACAAGCAGGCATGGTGCAATGTACGCTAGTGTAAAGCATGCAACCAACCACGT
This sequence comes from Xylaria sp. FL1777, assembly GCA_022578965.1. Lineage (NCBI taxonomy): Eukaryota > Fungi > Ascomycota > Sordariomycetes > Xylariales > Xylariaceae > Xylaria > Xylaria sp. FL1777. The sequence goes on along the minus strand of MU400571.1, from coordinate 91,812 downwards.
CCCTGGAGCAATGGGGACGCATGCTGCTACACGGCTCTGCACATGTTGTAAAATCTACGGTATCTCGGCAGCTGACCTACAGCAAGTACACACTACACACAGCAGCCCATCAAGAAACTCGAGGTAGGATACAACCATAACCATGTCTTGCCATGCGGCATCACGTCAATCGTAACAATATCCATCTGATGCACTGCGCCATAACAAGAGTCAAAGTACCCTACGTGTAGGCTGGCTATCCATCGAGTCAAGAAGTTTCCAAGATCCAGTCTACTCAGTAGAGCTACCTTTACACTCTTACACTGTCCACATACCTAATACACTAGGTACCTAGGTAGGTAGGTACTTATTAGGTACTAGGGACCCCCAGGGAAGAATCGTCCTTTATACCACGATTTATTAACTTAAAAATTAAGGTGGGCTAGAATACGGTACTGTAGGCAGCTACGGCCTAGCTATGTATATATATGGTAGCTACAGTGTTAGGACACTAGGTCCACTCCATCCCATCTACAACTACAATACATACACACAATGCCAAAGCCTGACAGGTACGTCCGGGGTATTCATGCATATATTCTATTTACATAATCAAGATAGTTACCAAACAGTAGGGAGAGATGGTTGAAAGTCAGGCATGATAGGAGGTAGCTAATACTTATTGGAGAAATGATAACATGCATGCCCTTCATGCAAAGTCCAGAGCTCTCTCCACGTACTGCGTACATATATACCTATACCAGAAGCCCATACCTCTCTTAGGTACCTATAGTAAGTGTACCTATCGATAGGTCCTTTAAGACCCTTGTCCCGCCCACGTCACCCATCGTCGCCGCTCGCATCATGGCATTATGAACACCACGTCAGTCCAACTTTCCGTTGCTCTTCTCCGTCTCCTCTCTCAAGTCTCCAGTGGCAATACTAGGTATACTTGCCGTCATTAATGTCAGTTATCCCTCGAGAACAAAGAAACCATTCGCTTGCCCCGCGTGTCGGTCAACCATGTCCCAGCAGTTTCAAAATAACTACCTAGATAGAAAATAATACTTACATGGCCACTGCAGGTACATAGGTAGGTAATGAAGTCATCTGCTCCAGATGCCTGTAAATTGTGCTTTGTTCTGTTCTGTTTTGTTTTTGTTCTAGCTCAGTCCGGTCGTCCCTTATTGCGTCAAGATAATGCATGCAATATATAGGTAGGTATGCTGTGTAGCATCTGATAGACGTACAGCCTACCGAGATACGTCTCCTAGTTATCTATCTGATTCAAAAACCTATCTACCAACTGTTAACGTGCATCTTTTTCTAAATTTCCCTCCCTTCCGGTCAGGCATCACAGCAGATACGAATGTATATAAGTGACTAGTTGTTTTATCTACGCTATTTATAAGTCCGTCTCCAGGTTACTCGCATATACACCCTTCCATCATGCACGTCTTTTCTATATGAAGACATAGTAAAGCATAAAAGCAGACATATTGTTAGTCAGTGGTCCTGAGTACATACCTATGTATAGATAAATCACCGAGTTACCTATATGCTGCTTTTTGACCTAGCTTCTTTAATGATGCTGGTCTACATCCCATGCTGGTTTGTATATAGGTGTGACGCTATATCATGGAACTAACCTCGGTGCATAATTCATGACAGAGTGTTGTCACTTTTGGAATTAATTATACACATCTGGGAAAGTGTCTTCTTCCCACATTACTACGATAAGATTGCATGAGTATCTGAGTACTAAACTCATTTTGTGCTCTTATTAGAATTCGACTTCATCAACCCGCTAGGTGCAAATGAGAGGCCTCGTTACCCTCTGGTAAGTATACTGGAGAAGGACAGGTTCACTAATCACAGGTAGATACGTCCCTAGTCCAACCTTGGAACTCTTAAACCATTATATAGCACGGCATCAACCCTACACTAGTGGAAATACTCTAGCAGAGAATACGACGAGCAGAAGGTCGGGTACGGTATCTTACCCGACGTGGAGTTGGCTATACCCGACTAGAATAGGATATTCGCCAATGTCTCCGCACCAAAAGACCCAGATCCTCGGCGGGTGATCAGCGCAACGTTGCGCCGTGATGACGGTAAAATTTGTGGTTCTCTGGGTACTGTAAGCAATTCTCGGAATCGATTGCTTCTTGTTCTATTAATAATTATAATATGAAGACTCCTTTCGAGCCGCCGGTAGGAATTTTCACATTTCGGAGTTAGATAACAAGGGTAAATTTCGCTTGTTACATGTGATGGGTGGGAAAATATCATCATCCAAAGTCTCTGGCTATCTAACTATTGCGATAGGGATAGCATACATTGGGAGTTTTTACGATCGCTAGACTGGATATCACGTTGCCTCTTATTATGAGAAGAGGTGCGAGTGTGTGTACTTAGACTCGCCAAGTGGAGTGAACAAACATGCATTCACGAAAGTGGTTGCCGTTCATAACAGGACGCATGAAAATCCGTTAGGGTTGAAGTACGACTTAACGCCCGGTGTCTTAAAATCAATAGCGTTAACGATGTTGATGTCGAATAAGACCTGGTCCCACAAGGACTCCATGGCAACGTATATGGAATGGCATTCATGGAGGACTGAAGGTGGTGACACAGAGTGCATTCCACACCTCATTCCGGGATGATAGATGGCGACACGGCATTTAATACTAGAATTGTTGGATGAATGAACATGCTGGAGGAACAGTATAAAGAATAGACGGCCGTAGATCGTTCTGGCCCTGGTCAGGCTGCCTGGTCTCCAAGCTTAGCAAAGAGCGCCAGTCCTTCGATCCACTTCCTAGGTTAGATACGTCTTCACGATACCATATCAAAATCTGACAGTTATGCTTTCACTCCTTGAAGTAAAGTGTTCACCACCAGAGACATCAGCAAGTCACGCACAACGACACGATACAAGCAATTCGGATCGAGCAGGAGGTATAGAGTTGATTCATCTAGAACCAGGGTTTGTTGCGTACTTCACCTTACTCGACGACGCTATGTTTGCCACATATATTCGCTAAGCGCCAAGACCTTCTCACCCATCTGCCTCTTCGCAGCCGCATTGACGCCTCTCTCGGGATCGGCGAGTTGTACACTATAACACAACTCGACAAGTGCCTTGAGCTCGTCATAAGTGAATTTTTCTGCCTCGGGAATAGAGCCCCCATCTGCCTCTTGCTCCTTATCTCTCTTTGCCTTCTCCACGATTACATCAGCACCTTCTTGAAATAATTCGTAATAGTTGGTGGCCTTGGCGAGATCTACGTCCGCCTCGATGTTCTTGAGATTCTGCTGTAGTACTAGAATATTGAGCTGCATGCGCTCACAGCCGCGCATGTTCATAGGCTGTGTAGATAACGCATTGGATACGAGGTATGAGTTAATGAGGAGGCCTAGGCCAGTTCGTACGAAGGCGATTTCCCGATCACGAAGGAAGCGTACTGCCGTTTCATCGTAGGCAATCAACTCGGCATTCAAGGATAGAATCTGTGGATCAGGTTCTTTAATCTCGCGATCGCCAAGAACATATGGCGCGGTCTCTGGTGACATCGCCACACGCAGTGACTGAATGATACGACAACGAATCTCCATATGAAGTGTAAGTAGCACGGTACCCGCCAGCTCTTCATATGAAGATACAATTCGGTCAAATGATCTGGACAAGTTAGTTATGACTATTTTGTACAGGGTGGAAGTGGGTATACCTACTGAACAGTATCCTGTGTCATAGGGAGATACACAGGACCTTGTTGCTCTCCATTGGCTTTGCTAGGATCATTCAGCAGAGTCCACCGTCGATTTTGATCCTTTGGCATCGTAGGCTGTGACGAATCGGTGTCATGTCGAGTGATATGCCGTAAACCAACGATTCTGGTCGTAAGCCACTTCATACTAGTGTAGAGGAGACACATTGACGAGATTACATCTCGATCTTGAATTACATCGCTGGGCTCAAGGGGGCGCTCGTTGGTACGCATTATCAGCAAACCGACTTCCTTCTCTATTAGCTCACGGTCGAGTGTATCCGACGTCCAGAGCTTCTGTATTGTGTCTTGAATTTCACTTTCTGTAGTCGCCAGCTCCGCCGAGAATCTTAGATCCTGTGACGCAGTATTTGTGTCTTGGGCCTTTGCAACCAAAGACTTGAACCACGCAGAGCATCTTTCGTAATAGCGCATCATTTGTGATATGATAAGAGCACTGAGGGCCTGATCGTGGGGAAGGGTGCCAAGCATACGACAGAAAGCCGTGACAATGGTAAAGAATGCAGTTGTTCCTTTGAAGACTGGCCGTCGTGCTACTAGGCGCCAGTCCGAATCTTGTTGGAATGAATCGACTTCGCCCAATACACTATCGCTAAGTTTGCCCAAGGTCTCGTCCAGCTGGGGTTGGAAGACGTTAACCAAGAAGTTATCGAGGAAAGACGTCAGCGCGCTTGCAGCCAGATCAGAGCCAGGGGGCACAATGGCCTTCAGCCTCTGAATGAAGATGAGGGTTGGCGGTAAAAGGAGACTCATATTGAACACGCTAGGCTCCACTAGAGATTTATAGGAGCCGGGTGTATTTCTACTATCGAGACCCCCGCCCAGCGCGCTCTTTCGCGATTCTTTCCCAACTAGAGATGCTTTCTTACCTAGCGCCTGAGATTTTCGAGTATTGGAGGTAAGGCCCGGCACGGCGGTTTGTATGATGCTATCCAGAGCTTCGTACTCGGCCGTCATTTCGACAGATTTCTGGTCCGCTTCTGAGAATTTAAAGAGGCTCTCCCTCTGTGCATCCTTGTTCCCATTCAACGCGGGGCCGTGTCTTAGAGATGAAGCAGATTGGTAGATATCTGCGTCCGTAGTTACGTAGTTATGAAGGAGCGAACGTATTTCGTTCTGATAAAGGTTCCATAATTCCCTAAAACTTCCAAAGAGCTGTGAGCTACTTCCAGCGCCTTCTCGCCGGGCAAGAGATCTGACTGCCTCATGAAACACACGGTGCCCTTCAGCGATGGCTTCAAATTTTCCGTAGAGTGTCCATAAAAGATCATAGATGACATCAGCTCGCATCTGAGTTTCCCTACTGCTATAGATATGGAGCCCTTGGCTGTTGCTTGATCCTCCACGCAGGGAGCTTGGGTGCCTTTGATCGACGTCGTTGATGGTCTCGTTGACTACGGAGAAGAGCTCGACAGGGAGTCGCTGGTTTAGCGTGTCCACGGCGCTCTCTAGCCTCCCTAGCTTGTTGAGTGATTCAGCGAGCAGAGCAATGTACCAGGATGTGTCTGCTTCGGGGTTCTTCGAAGGATCCTCGGTCACGGGGCGCTCAAGATCTAAGGTATCAAGTACGACATGGAAAGGGGTAATTGTGGCCGAATCGCCATAGTTCTGGTGATAGGCGCCCTGGTTCTTGGCCAAGCTCTGCCAACGTTCCTGGCAATAAGGCGACTTCAGATAGAGATGCTCGTGCAGCTCTTCCACCAAGATATCCATCAGGGCCGTCTCCTGGTTGGCCAAATAGCTTCGGAGGTCGGACAAAGCACCAATATCGTCGAGTTCGGGTTTCCGCAGTTTGCGCAAGGCATTCTGCAGGACCTCGACGGCAGTTAGAAAGCGCTTCTCGGATATCCGAGCCTCGAGCTGATCGGGCACGGTCCGTAGGTCCTCGAGTTCGTTTAGAGTCTGCAAGACGTCGTCGTACATTTGCGATGACTTGTATAGCTTCTTTAGTTCGGGATCGGAGGCGCATAGACTGTTCTTCGCAGCGGCCAGTGACTCCTTGAGGGCGCGCACGCGCTTTTGCGAGGCCTGGATACTGCCTTGGATCTTGTGGAAGGTGCCGATAGAGCTGTTGAAGCCCTGATGGTGCTCGTGGACGATGCCTTTCAGCGAGTCCTGCAGATACTGGTGCGTCTTCCTGAAGTTGGCATGTTCGTGGGCTCGTCCGACGGAGCTGTTGTCGAGCAGCTGCAGGGCGAGCGAGACGGGTATGCAATCGTTCTGGATCATCGAAGGCCACTCGGACTTGATGTGCTCGAGCACCTGGGTGATCTGGCGCTCGGCATTGGTCTCGGGGGCGCGCGGGCGTCTCGCCGATGAGGCGGCCGGGGGGAGGCGGCCGGAGTCGAAGGGCAAGCCCCGCGCACTCGATTCATAGTCGTCGTCATCTTGCCTCCCGTAGGCACCGTTGCGGTATGACGCGCCAAACCTGTTGGACATGGTTACCGGAAGCGTTGGCGATGCATGCGGGGGCGTTGATCGAGGTGTCGTCGTCGTTGGCGACGGCGCCCTATCGCATGAGACGTCGGTCCGCGGCTACTTATGAGCCGGTCTCGATAGTAGTCGGCTAGTATCCTTGCAGATGTATATTTTGCCTTCCCTCTTTCGAGTCCTTTGTAATGGTCACTGGAACGCGAACTCACGGTCGCTTCATTTCGCTTGGGAATAGCGTGTTATAGAGTAGTACATCTAATAGTGTTTGGAATTAGGTGGGCATTTGGGTATAATGATGCTAGCTAAGTTTATCAGTCTTAAGTTATAACCTTAAAGGTAGGAGGTACGTTACATAGGTATGTAGGTACCTCTTGACCGATTGCATTTCTAGGTAGCCAGGGGCTAGCTCTACCTTAGTGTACCCCTACCCTACACTACAGGGTAAGTACCTACATATGTACTTAATATTACGTTGAACTTGGTATATGTACCTATGATACCAGACCTTGTATCAACACTCCGAGCTTCATCGGTTTTGATTCATTCTACAAGCACATGAGGCATAATTCTCTTACCCCACCATGCCTACTCGAATCCCTAAACCCGAGGACTTCGCACACCTTGATCCGTCCCTCAAGATCTCATTAGTATTCCCAGAAGTCCCAGAGACGACAACATCCATTCTCATAGTATTTCACGGGCTAGGGGACTCGGAGGCATCATTTGCAGCATTTGCCAAAAATATCAATCTGCCGGGTGTTCTGGCAATTTCAGTCCGCGGTATCTCGCCTTTGCCGCCGGCTCTCCTGGGCCTGCCCAGTGCCGATGCAGCGAGCCCCACGAACCACTTTCACTGGGGAGATGATTTGACACTTTCGTCCTCTACTGGTGATCTAGATTCTGACCCGGGTTTCCAGAAGGCCGAACAGTTGGTTTTGGAGAAGCTGATTCGGGAAACCATTGTTGGCACATGCGGATGGGAAACGAACGATATCTTGCTCTTTGGCTTTGGACAGGGCGGCTCTCTGGCCCTCGGCCTCGCTTCGCGGTTAAGGAGTAGCGAGAAGATCAGGGACATAACTGGAGGAGAAAGGGCTTCCGGACTTGCTTTCAAGGGGACCGTGTCTATTGGCGGACAGTTACCATCGAGTATGATACCTACCCTAAGTGTAAGGAGCAAGGCGCGGACCCCCGTGTTAGTCTGCCATGGGAGGAATAGCGAATCGCTCGACAGTGACGCGATCGAGCTCTTGAAAAATGAGTTCGTCGACGTCCGCGAGGCTAAGTGGATGAAAGCCGACGATGGAATGCCCCAAAACCGAGAGGAGATGTTACCTATAATGCAGTTTTTCGCCGAAAGGCTGCGGGCGTGGTGAATGTCTTGATAATTTTGTAGTCGATAGTTTAACTTATATAACCACTGGATTTGTAGTGTGCTGGCATATTCAGGGACACTAACTATCTATCTTTGTAATACGCCCGGCAGCTAACCATTACACATCATTGATGATACTGGGGAATGATTAATACGATGGCCGTAGCCTGCACTGCACTCTTTTCGCTCAGCTAGCCCTTCAGGGCATGCTTCGTCAGCAACGACATAGTATCTCTCTTTGCAGCATCATAGACATGTGATGAATTAAAAAAGTTTGCGCTGCCATCATCTCGAATCTAAGTTCAAGTCTTACGTCGGACTTGATACGAATAATATACAATGATGACCACAATACACAAACAGGTATAGTTATGCCTTGAAGGATTAGGATCGGAGACAAGTGGGCATGAGGTCTTTAGTGATAATACCCCAAACCCTCACAACCATACTGTATGTGAGGCAACATTTCCAGGCATTCTTCTTTAATGTAAGTCAAAGTCCCAAAATTTTTTCAATTCCCTTATACAACACCGAGGCTATGCTATGTTATGCTATGCTGGATACAAGTCAAATGGACGTACGTTCGCGTGCTGATTGTTACTCAACAACACCACGGTGCTAGCTATTTGGCCAGCACTGCGGTATCGTTGGGTCAACATGTTCGTTCTGTCTGAGGAGGGGGTATAGACAAGATGTTGCATAATCTTCCAGATGCCCACCCACGCTGGCGGTAGTAGTCGGTTTCGGACAGTGCGAATGATCGGCTGGTAGTATCATTCCTTCGAGTTTCTCAGGCAACTCAAACTCAGATTGAGTATCGTGAAATTCATCGTTTGTGTTAGGTCTTATGTCGCAAGTTCCGGATACTTCCGCTAACTCAGCACCATCAAGATCCATGGAATCACCTTCATGAATGTCGGAAACCAGAATCCCATTCTGGTCCACACAATCGTAGAAGAGCATAAAAACACCGCCCTGACTTAGGACCGACTCTTCCGTAACCTCCCAGACTGTCTCATCGCTTAACCGCCACCATCTCGAATCCTGGTCCATGATGTCCGGCTGTGAATCTGACTTTTTTGCCTGGTCATAATTGGCTTGATCTTCAATAGGTAACTCGTCTTCCTCATGAGAATCCTCTCCAGCTGTGTCCACTTGGCGAGGGTGTTTCCGATAACAGACATAATGCCCATTTTCATGTCGCCCTTGGTGAGTAATGACTGCTCGTAGTTCGTAGACTGGCCCACTAATCTTGGAGGGATTGAGATCACCAGATACCATGGAACTCTTTGGATCCGAAGTCCACTGCTCTTCGACACCTTGGGCCGCCTGGCTGGACATACCGGCATCACTATCGTCTGTGGTACACGGTCCTGCACTGCCTAGACACCACGGGCCAAGATCCAAGGTACTTGGAAAGCGAACTGCTGCAAGATTCTTAAACATCTGGCCCGTATTCTCATCGAATACAGAGCGATTGATATGGATAGCAAGACTGGAGGGCGGACGGCCTATCACCATTTGTTTCGTCTTAGTTGAGGATACTCGATGCTGTTTAGATATTCTGCACTTGTCGGCCAATGTTTGCTCCTCGAAGTCTTCATCTTCTAAGGCCTGTTCGACAGCCTTGAGCCGAGCAAGGGGTTCTCGCAGAGTTTCTTCCAGTGAGCCAACCTCCTTACTTCGCCCCACGATGATTTTCAAGAGCCTTTGAATTTTTAATAGGGTGCATTTAGCACATTCAACACCTTCGATCGATTCAAGAGCAGTGTAAGAGTCTAAGCGCTCGTATAAGTCGTGGGCGCCTTGATCGACGCCAAGATTCAAAGTGATACAGTTGAACGGTATCATAGAGAGGCCTTCAGAGTAACCACATTGAACACAGGCGACCCGTTGGGCAACCAGACCTTCGAGGGGGTTCTTAGTGGTCCTGGCCTCGGATGTAGGTTTGCCGAGAGTAGAGAGGGACTGGTATCCACTGTCATCACTGTGCTGGCTCTCAACGGTGTCATCGCCGAGGCCAGCAGCCTCTAGGCCTAATGGGCGATATTGCGCGATGGCGACCTTTGTAACTTCTTTGTCTACCTCGTCTAATATCTTGGAATAATATTCCTGCGCATCTTGTTGCTGCCATGTGTCAAGAGACTTGAGTTTCTTGGGTGTCCACAGGGTCGTGCCGTTGTTCTGCGAGTCGGCCAATTTAGACAGCAAGTCACGCAGCGTCGCAACCGAGCTAGAGTCATGATTGTCGCTGACCGCTTCGACATCTTCTAAGGCGCTCGCAAGATAAGCCGGCAAGGGTCTTAAGGAGGCAAGGCTCTGGAGGATGCTATTTTGGAAGCAAGAGTTGTCATAATTCCCTAGGCCGGGCGGTTGATCCACTATTCGCTTTGATTTAATGTTCGACAGCGAGGAGATGCTCTTTCCAGCATGCGCCACGGCATTTATTATGCTGTTTGGGCTATCCATACCGAGGATTCGGCGAAGCGCTTCGCTTTTTGCGGCATAGGAACTGGACTGGGTAGGCAAGGGGGACTCGGGGACCGGGAATATAGGCGGATGAAGCCAGCTATCAAGGGCGTAGAGGAGTCTCGTGGGTGTAGCTGTAACTATGAGGACCCAGAGAAGCTCGCCAGGATGTCTCACATGGGAAAAGGGAGCGGACGAATGCAGCGACTGGTAAAAGACAGTGAATAGGAGCAGGCCGAGGGGAAGAAGAATGCTCGGTTCTAGCAAGCGATCCCACAAACTGCCGCCGTTACTCAAGTATGAAGAGGGAGTGTAGAGGCTGGAGTGGTCGAGCGGCTGTCCGAGACGGGTAGATTGCATCCTGGTTGTATAGCGATGCACGTAGGGACTTGATGAGTGAATGGGGCAGGGTCGTGGTAGTAGTAGTAGTCGGAGTAACGGGACTAGTGGTCGCGATCGTTGGTATTGTTGTTATGGTTGTTGTTCTGGTAAAGGTGTGTGCAGATGGCGATCTAGATGGCGACAGTGACAACTCGCAGTGAGAACAAGCAGGTGTACGTTTGACGAAGACTGTCTCCATAGAACAGGGTGTCGAGTAGGGTTGTAATCTGCTATTCATATCGGGGAAAGGGAACAAGTCTATAATAGACAGACAAGGCCATCGCAGCAGTGAAAGAGGCAGTGTTGGAAAGAGTTCGCTGGTCCGAACGGGGACGTGAGTGGTAAGCACATCACGTTGGTTGCGCATGGGTATTCAAGTTGTTGAAGTGGTGTCTGTTGGGTGGTATAGTAGATAGATGGGCCAGTAATGATAAGTCAAGCTTGCCAAGCTTGCCTTTTTGGCGAAGATGCACAAAGCTGGGGCAGGAATTCTTGGTACCTAGCAGGTACCTATGTATTTATCTAGCATACGCCATATGTAAGTACTATAACACTGAGGTACAGCCCCGGGGATCAATGCAGTGGCTCAACTCTAAATAACTGTCACAACCAATCTTATAAGTAATCTCAAATGGACTTATGCCATATTATGTATACACAAAATTATTCCCAAGCTGCTTATTTCTGCTAGAAGAACTCGATTTCAACAAAGAATTGTCTATATAAAGAAAGGGTGATGACCACATGCATTGTGAGGCTTGTGACAGACTTGACCCGGTATCAAGTACCTATGCGTAGATAATCTACCCGCTTTCGCTTAGGCTCGCTCGACCTCAGTCAGGTGGCTGGCGAACTACGCATATCTTAGCATTAATCGCAACAACAGTTCAGTTAATACACTATATAAAGACATGAACCAATATAGAGGTATTAACAGCATAAACAAAGTAAATATATCACATAGAAAATAACATAGAATGTTGTTGAGTAGGATAGTATACTATAGCAGCTTTGATCCTGAGATACAGAAGAACCAACGGCATGTACTGCATGGGTCATGGGTACTGTAGCCTGTAGGTACGTACTAAAAATCACAAAAATCTCTTGGCACATTGAATGACCAAAAAGAACCCCGACAGCCTTAGTGGGGCAGAAAAGTATACTACTACAGAGATATTGTAAATGCATTGTTGCCAGTAACATCCATCCACGCAAATATTCACCTAAAATTACACAGACAATGGCCAAAGGCACAATATCGAAAAAGAAGAAAGGTACTTACTTGGACATATCTGCCGAAAGGGTGTCTCCAAAACTGACAATGGATCTCACCAATATCTAGCCCCTTCACTACACTCGCGCGCCGCGAGGCGGGCTACATCTCCTAGTATCAACACCGACAAGTCCCTCAAGGATGTCCAGCCCCCACCAGAGTCAGTCGACCATCGTCCGTCCGTCTTAGCAATACACCATGGCGCCGGCGTCTCCAAGAAGCAGAAGAAAGGCAGGGCCATGAGCAGCAAGGCGCGGAAGCGGCACGAGAAGGCACAGGACCGCGCCGCCGCCATAATCGAGCGCACGGAGAAGAAGGTGGCCCTGAGCAAGATCCAGTCGCGAGCAATTCAGGGCAGGAGGAAAATTTGGGAAGAAATCAACCAGAACATACCATCGAGCGATAGCAAGGTGGAATTGAGAGGAAAGGTCTCCGATAACGGGGGCAACGCAGATGAATCTGAATCTGAATTCGACGACGGGATGGATGAGGCGGGAGAAGAGCTTCGAAACCAGCAGAGTGACGCAGATCATGTGGATTTCATGAGACCTAGCACAGAAACCACGGCGAATCAAGACGATGAGGATGGCATCTTGTAATGGTAGTAGGCGGGGGATGGTCGTCCCAAAATCAGGTATGTTCAAGGTGGGATACAATATCGGCGTTTAGGGCGGTATTCTCACGATATTTGAAACTTTTTTTTCTGGTTGAGTTGGGTCTTTCTCAGCTCGGACCCCTGGAGCTTCCTAAGCCCATCTCCACAGGGATTTTGGAAAACTATTGCCGTGACATGGAAATTCCTATTTCAGGACCTATACTACATCTGCTGTTCTATGTACACAGTAGGTATGCTGAGTAGTACTATAAAGGTACTTTACAGGTGGTACTGCTGAGTGGACCACCCCCACTAGCCGCTAAGATAACGCATACAGTAGTCCAAGCTTTTATCGCCTTCAGAAGTTGCCAGGGCCCACTTGCATGCCAAGCTTCAACTTTCAATCTAAAGCTAATTCACGTCAACCCGATCTAGGTATTAGCCATTCTCGCACTCATTCAGGTCTTGTCTTTCATACACTCGAAACACGACGTTTCCGCCGGAATATCTCCGCGCCCATACCGAGCAGGACAAAAGTAACCGCCTCGCCATGCCGCCAAAGCGCATGACCGCAAATCCCGTCCGGCCTGCGCGCCATAGGGCAGGCAAAGCCACAGGCGCGTCGTCCGAATCCGAATCCGACACAGAAGCAAGCGAGGCCGAGATTGAGCAGCCAACGAAGCCAGAGCGTAAAATTGCACCTCCGCCAAAAGTGCTTAGCGCCGGCCGAATCGTGAGCAATCTCAGTAAAGTCGATCTAAACGACCAGAGGCGGCAAGGGAAGGAAGCCGAAGACCGACGCCAGGCTGCTGAGAATGCCGCCCGCCTGGCGGCCGAGGAAGGTTTCGTGACAGAGGAGAGTGACGAGGAAGAAAGCGAAGATGAGAGTCAAGAGGGCAGCGACGAGGAAGAGGTGGAGAGCAGCGAAGACGAGGCCCCGCGGCGGCTTATGCTAAAACCCAAGTTCGTCCCCAAGAGCCAGCGAAATGCGGAGAGCAGAGCGGCTGCGGCCGCAAAGGATGAAGAGGAAGCAGCTAGAGTGGCTGAGGAAGAAGAAGTTCGGAAGAAGAAGGCCATGGACGAGTTGGTTGAGGAGCAGATGCGCAAAGAAGCTGCGGCGCGCGCGGCAGGCAAGAAACACTGGGACGATCTCGTGGACGAGGAAGATGACGTCGACACAGAAGACGACAAGGACCCCGAGGCGGAGTACGCGGCGTGGAAGCTGCGGGAACTCAAGCGCATCAAGAGAGAACGGGAGGCCATCGAGGCGCGGGAGAAGGAACGGGAGGAGGTCGAGCGCCGCCGCAACCTGACGGAGGAGGAGCGCAAGGCCGAGGACGAGGCCTTCCTCGCCCAGCAGAAGGAAGAGAAGGACGGTAAGGGCAAGATGGCCTACATGCAGAAGTACTTCCATCGGGGCGCCTTCTACCAGGATGACGAGGCCGCCGAGTCGCTCGCCAAGCGCGATATCATGGGCTCGCGCTTTGCTGATGACATCAAGAACCGAGAACTGCTCCCCCAAGCTCTGCAAATACGTGACATGACAAAACTAGGCAAGAAGGGCGCTTCCAAGTATAGAGACCTGAAGTCCGAGGACACGGGTCGCTGGGGCGAGTTCCGCGACACGCGGCCTGGGAGAGACTTTGATCGCAGCAACGTCGACGACAGATATAAATCAGATCACTACCGAGAGAGGTCTGGGCCTGGAGGTGCTAATGCTGTGCCGCTTGGTGATCGCAAGGGGGCCTCCAGTGCGCCCGACGGTCCTAGGAATGGCAACCGTCGAAGAGATGGCGATAGGCATCGGGAGCGGGATAGAGACCGTAGCCGTGATCGAAATAGCTATCGGCAGCGTGACGATTCTTACGATCGACGGAGAGGCTACTCGCGGTCGAGGTCGAGGTCGCCAAGGAGAAGCGACAGAGACCATGATAATAGCAGGAGAAAACGTGACTCTTCACAAGAGGCTCGTCGATATGAAGGCGATAAGAGAAGAAGGATAGAGTCTAGTAGGTAGACGAGGTATAGCCACGAATACACCTTACCACGAAGTAAATCTAATAAAAGGATAATTGTATAATTGTATAACATGGATCGAGCTTGATGTCTGCTGATGATTATTCATGATTTTGATATCTTTTGTTAAATGCGACTACTCGCTATACAGAGGCTTATAACTAATCTATATCCTCGTAATCTCTACTCTTGCTCTTTCAAAAACTTTATGACCAACAACAGCACCGCTGTTCATCTCCTCCTCCGTCACCTTAGGCGGGTAAACCGTCATACGAGCATAAGTGCCGGGCCCCCTCCTCTTGGAGAGATAACCCGGGTTGAGGACTAGCACACTTTCTACGACCTATTCCGCATAGTTTAGCGCATCTAATATTTGCCACATGGGGGAGAACTTACTCTTGCAAATGGTGGCAGCGCACTCGGGATTACAATAACGTCGGGTCGAACATTGACCATGTCGCCAAGCTTCAGATAGCTCGTGTCTAGGCTAGCTCCCGTTGGGATGCCCTCTGTCGTGCCGACCTTAGGCAGCTTCGATCGGTCGACCGGGGGGAAGATGGGGAAGTAATGACGCTGCTCGATCAGGTAACGTGCTATTCTCGATATCAAGTCGGACGTCACCGGCTTGCCGCCGACGAGTTCTTCGTGGCGTAGATCCCATAAGACGTCCTGGGATGATATACCCAACACCATTTCGTTGATAGAAAGAGTCATGGGATTGCCGATGAACTTGATCGTCTTGGAGAGGCCAAGGTCCCTTCTCGAGAAGTGTTCTTGGGGCCAGGACACGTGCTTGTCGATAACGTCGCGGACGGACGGGATTAGGAGGATGGTGATGTGGGGATTTGAGGCTACGAGCCGGTTCAACGCTGGTGAGATCATGTATTTGAACACGGTGGACATAGTCGCTTCGTCAGGCTCGGCCATGGCCTCTTCAGGGAGGTCGAAGTCGCCCGTGGCGACAAGCGGATGATCAATGTCGATGAACGGTCCAGTCAATACTAATACGTCCGCATAGGTATCCGCTGCTTGGCTGCAGAGGGCGTGTAGCGGCTCAAAGTCAAGGTTATCATCGGCCGAGTAGGGTCCCGAGCCGAATATGATATTCAATGGGGCTGGTTCGTCATCAGAGTCCATCGCATCAGGGCCGCCGCGAAGTCTGTCTCGGTGCCCCTCGATGGCCGCCGGTGGTGATGCAGCGTTGTGCAGCAAGGGGATCTCCAACACCTCACGGACAAGAAATTCCTGTCCGGATGAATTAATACCCTTGAGCGCTACGATCTGCCCTGGAAAAAATTGGTAACATCCGTTCAACTTCTCTAATTTTAGCGGGATTCTTCGACCATTTCCTGTACGCCGCGAAGTCTCTAATACTAGGGAAGCAGCGTTCAGTCTGCCCTCGGATGAATCCGATGCTATACGACCAACAGCGACGATCTCTGCCGTGCTCTGACTGGCGGCGCTACCAAACTCTTCATCGTCTATCTTGTAATGGTCTCTCACGAGAACCATAAATTCATCTATCCGGTCGTCTAGAATTTCCGATGCCTCTGATGATTTCATAGCTAGGGTCTTATAACCTAGTTTCTTCTGATCGGAAGTAGCTGTCAATTTAATACGTGGCGCCCCAAATGGCGCAATGGGGGGTTCCGCCGGTTTGAGATGTTCGTTCAAGACCTCTATGAGCTCTCCGGCATTTTGCCGATTGTTGAAGGATAGTGCTCTGGGGACAGTTAGAAGACGTCATAAAAGTAAAAATCGGGGCAAGACCGAAGATGACTTACGGGACTGCATTCATGGACTCGAGTTGCTTCTCAAGGCGCAAAGGGCTCTTATTGTCAGGCGAGCTGCTCGGCACGTTGTTCTTTATCCTAGACATGGAGGGCGTCTCAAGAGGATTCCTCCTCTTGACAGCGCTTTTATTCAGCTTCCCAGTAGCCGGTGTGCTCGGTACCATTCCTTCCAACCTGAACCAAGATTAGCAGGGCACTATCGCAATGAAATCAAGCGCTTGGCGACGCACATTCCAAATACGTCGCCGCCGTTTTTGATGGCAGCGCGAGGCGTCGCCCCTGCGCGCTTCTCGGTCTTGATCTGGACCTGATGGGATCTATTGTTTCGCTCTAGGGCATCTAGTAGGTCCTGTTTCAAGGCGCCCAGGGTATCGACGGACAGCTTCATCTCGTCCATGTCCATCTTGATACAGTACGATTCCCACTTGAAAAAGAGGTCTTGGACACTGAGCGAATGAAGATGCATGATAGATTTCAGCTCGACGAGGACATTGTGTTCAAGCGGCTTGTCCCCTATCGCGAAGCGCTCGTTCAGTTCTTGTGTCTCTGCATCGGCCATGATGATGATTATGACGACGATGACGGCGACGGCTATGACGTGCCGAATTGGAATTACCCGAAATTACAAGCTCACTGTTCAATAGTCAGTGTGTCTCTGGTAAAGTAGAATTAGTCGATTGACCACAATTCCTCGTTGAAGTTTCAAAGACTGTTGAGCCAGAGATGGGGACATCGACGCGTCTAAGACGCGTCAAGCCGTGTTAAGTGGTTCAAAAGAAGTAAGGTAGTAGTAGTATACTACTTAGGTTTACCACCTTAGGCTTAGCGTACTTGCTGCTTTTGCTCAGGTTCGGGCTTAGTCAATCCTTAGTCACCTGACTGAGAAAGAAGGGGTTGCGTGAAGCTGAAAGTATATCTACCTACCATACCTGACACTTCATTAAAACTATTTTCAGACATTGAACATATATGCATCATTTGATCCGATAGTCGTAAAAACAGTGCCCCATTGTGAACTGGAGCGCTTCATTGTGCCAAAACTAAAACAAGACTAATCCTAGAAATAGAAACACTGAATACCATTCCAACGCCAATACTCCTAGCCACCATGAGCCGAGAATAGTGTTGCAGCACCTCGCAGATGCTAATGTCATATCTTCGACATTGCAGAGTGTAGAAAAGGATGCCAGACCTTCACTTCATCTACCGGGCTCATGATTTGAGGCAAGTATTCTTGCTTCCATTCCTGCTCATAATCATTGAAGAAGCGGTCGTCTGGCACATTAATATGTTGCGCCTTGCAATACTCCCAATATGCAGGATACCATCCAGCCTGGCCCCAGTCGATGATAGCCGATATGTTGGAACTGTTTCTCCCCACGAGAATGTTGCAGGCAACAAGGTCGTTATGCGTGAACACAACGGGTCCAGGATTTACGACATCGATACCTAGTGTGTCCTGAAACTGCTTGACTGCATCTACACCTTGGAAGGGGCCTATGACTTGTTCATTCAGTGTAAATAAGATATCTGTTAGTGGCTGCTTGTGTAAACTCCCTATTTTTAGGTTAGCCATTTTAGCCATTTTGGTCAAGAGTATTAGAGTAATCTGTAGCATGCATGTTGTCTCTAACCAATGTAGCAAGTGCCTTCGTCCTGCCTTAAGTTCCGCCACGCAGATACCGCTGATCGTAGTTCGACACAGATTTTCAGCCGTTCTTCCATCGTCATGCAGGGCCATCTCTCGTTCAACGGGTCTCCGTGGACTAAAGACATATATAAGAATGTCTGCCCTTGGTCCTGAGCCCACCCAAACACTTCGGGGATGGGTACACGACCTTGTAGTTTCTCACGTATCCAGACCTGAGTCTGGCCCTCCGTCACCGTTACGCGAGTCCCATACTTGACAAAAAGACCGAGAGCCTCGATCTTGACGGGAGGCGGCCAATCAAAGCTGACTACACCGCCGTTCTTCTTGTTTAAAGCACGGATCTGAGCCGGTGTCGGTAACGAAACGGCTCGTCCCTCGCGGAAGAAACTTGAGTTCAGGAAGGTTTCCATGTTTGAATCAAAGAAGAAAACAAGAAAAAGAAAAAGAAAACTCTTGAGAATAATAAGGCAATTGCACTTAGAGGTTGAAGGGTTTACATGTAAGCTGAGCTTATCCATTTTGGTCGAGCTTGGTAAAACCTATCTATTTAATATCCCACTAGCCCTCTTTAGGTCCCCCTGTTGACAACAGGGAGCTCCAGTAGGTAATGTCCTACCTATTTAGGTTAAGGCGGTATCGAGTATTCAATATAAATAAGTATCTACTGCTTACTGCGGAGGTAGGTATTTAACATTGGGAGTTTTGAGGGGATAAGCAAGCCAATTCGTAACTTTAAAATATCTAAGTAGGTACCTACTCTACCTACATACATGGATGTATGTTTGACTGCCCTCACAGCTCGCTTCATATACCCAAGCACTACATGCAATCAATCGTGAGATAGACTTTCCGAAGCTGCCATCGTAGCAACAGCTTACACTAAACGAAACACAGCTAATTATCAACATGTAGTACACACACTGTCTAGGTAGGCATGTGCTAGCCCGAACTCCCGCCCGGTCCGAATTTCGATTGGCGTAATCTTGTACAGACCCGAATACGCTGATTACATGATTGCAATTGCAAAGAAACCTCAGATACAAGAAGTACCTACGTACACTTACAACATTCTATTCCCCTTTGCGTGCAGATTGCTCTTTGATTACTGTCTCTGCAACCTCCCCCGAGTTCCACCACTCTCTGTCACTCGATCAACTGTGGCCTCTCATCTTTTCGAACCGTTGCAGCTACCCCCTGTCCTCAATGGCTAGTGTTGGCACCTCGACACCGCCCTCGAGTGTGTCGGTGCTCGATGAGAAGAGAGATGGCTCACTATCAGTCCCTCTAGAGACCCCTCCGGCAAACAGCACCCCCGTTGCAAACCCCCCTCTCACACCTGAGCAGCAATCCAAGTACGATTGGCTGCTCGGGAGAGCAAAGGGCTGGGCGGAGGTGCCGTCAGACAAGGGCAAAAATGGACCACTAACCGATAATGAGAAGATGTGGCTCACGAAAGAGTCTCTCTTGAGATATCTTCGCGCCACCAAATGGGATCGGAATGAGGCCGAGAAGCGCTTGCTAGAGACTCTGACCTGGCGGAGGGAGTATGGTGTCGAGGACTTGACCGCAGATCACATTGGCCCGGAGAACGAGACCGGAAAGCAGGTCATTGTTGGCTTCGATAAGCAAGGCCGCCCATGCCACTACCTCAACCCAGGACGCCAGAACACCGAGGTCAGTCCTCGACAAGTGCAGCATATGGTCTTCATGCTCGAACGCGTCATTGATCTCATTCCCCCCGAGCAAGAGAAGATCTGCCTGCTCATCGACTTCAAAGCCGGTGCCAAGCGCACAAATACCGCTCCTGGCATTGGTCAAGGCCGCGAGGTGCTAAACATCCTCCAGGCGCATTATCCTGAGAGACTTGGACGGGCACTCATCATCAACGGTTAGAGAGCACTCAGACAGCAAAGTGTAGCTTGAGCTAACAGGGGAGCAACAGTGCCATGGGTCGTTTGGGGTTTCTTCAAGCTGATAACCCCTTTCATCGACCCCTTGACCAAGGAGAAGCTGAAATTTAACGAGGATATGACGCAGTATGTGACTCCAGAGCAACTGGTGACAGATTTTAAAGGCGGCCAATTACCATTCGAATACGACCATTCTGTGTACTGGCCCGCACTTATGAAGCTCAGCAACCAGCGACGGGCCGAGCGCCTCCAGAAGTGGGAAGCCGGGGGCAAGCTGATCGGTGAGTCGGAGGATTATCTTGGAGGCCATGCACCTCATGGTATAGCTGGTGGGAACGTTGAGGCATCTGAACCACCGCATAAGGAGCAAACCACGACTGGCGATTCCTCAGATTAGCTAGAAGAGAGGGAGCTAATTATATTTGCACATACTACAAGACATCATGAATTATAGACACGATAGACACACACAATACAGGCAGCTTAGCGTTGTACAGATATCTATATATATAACATCCAAAGAAATTGATCTCGCTCGATTCGCCTATGCTTCTAGCACTTTCAGCCTATACTTATTCTACTTTCTACTCGCTCTAACTTGGTAGACCACACAGAGGAAGCCAGGCCAAGTAGGTAACTACGTACTTAAGTATATACAGGGCCGAGACCCACATAAGACAGCCCTGTGCCAATAACATTCGACATTTGATGTCAGGTCTAGGAACTCTACTTAACCCTTTACACCAACCAAACCAGCCTTATTCACAGATGCGATCGGACGGCCAACAACAACAATAACAACAACTCACACCATAGATATCCCAGGATTGCAGTGCTGGAAGACGCAATGTCCAATCCCCAAGCGCCCCGGGGTGGCGCGAAAGAGCAGTCCGGACTACGCTATCCGACAAACGGCAAGACGATATACCACCGACCCTTAAATCGGTCCAAGGCCGCCGAGCTCAGCGGCGCAAGCTTCGCCTACCTCTTCTCTGAGATGGTGAGCTACGCCTCGAAGAAGATCGAAAGCATCCAGGACCTCGAGAAGAGGTGAGTTAGTCTGCGTTCAGGTCGTTTATTCACGTTGTTGGCCTTGTAGGCGCATGAGCCTAGCGGGTCGAGATACCGAGTCTCTCTCTGTTTCTCTCTCTTTCTCCAAGTCACTTATCTAACACGCAATGTCTCTAATAGGCTCAACGTACAAGGCCACCCGATCGGCCTGAAACTCCTTGACCTCCTCCTCTACCGCGAGCCGGTACGGTCGCAGTCACGGCCCCTCAACATCATCACACTGTTGCACTTCATCAAGATCAACGTGTGGCAGCATTTGTTCGGGCAAGCGGCCGACGGTCTCGAGAAGTCCTCGGACCCGTCGAAACCCGACGAGTACATGATCATCGACAACGAGCCGCTCGTCAACCGCTACATCAGCGTGCCGCGCGACATGAGCCAGCTCAACTGCGCCGCCTACGTAGCCGGTATCATCGAGGGCGTGTGCGACGGCTCGGCCTTCCCCGCCCGCGTCACCGCCCATAGCGTCGGCAAGCAGGAGGAGGGCGAGATGTGGCCCGGCCGCACCGTGTTTCTCGTCAAGTTTGCGCCCGAAGTCATGGAGCGCGAGAGCTTTCTAGGCAAGGGCTAAGACCGCATTGTGATTGTACTATATAGACAAGAAGTCTAGAACAATATGGGTTTTCTATTCATTGGGAATACAGCATGGCAAGGCGTCTTCGGCTTGGGTGGTGGCGTTCTAGGGTTCACGGCACAGACGATATTTATATTCATCGAGGCGGTATCATGGCTAAGAACAGCCGGGAGTCGTGGCACGTTGGGACTCTGCCCTACGCGCATACCGCGGGTATAAAAACAAATGACCAAACTCCAATGCTAAAGGATACATTCCCTCGCCTCAAAAGAACCTTGTGAAAACCAGCACCAATTGAGCCCGGTAACTCCCATCCACTTCTTGGGCCTCGACTAAAGCGAAGAGTCTACGGCCTTCGGCGTACAGGCGTCTTGGCGTCTTATCACCTCGGCAATCCCTTGTACGGATTCTTGGCCCCGCCAACCGTAAGCCCAACACGACCCGGTGCCGGCCCCTTCTTCATGAGCTCAGCGAGGTTGAGGTCTTTCCAGGCAGGTTCCTTGTTGCGCTGCGTGGCCTTCTGGATGCCGAAGGCGGCATGCTGGTCGGGCACGACGTCATCCTCGTCTTCAGGATTGATGGGCTGATGATGCGGGGGCACGTAGATCTCGTCGTCGGGTAACTTGTCCTTGCAGAAGTCCTCGAAGAGGTCGGCGTCGCGTGGCCGCTGCATGTGTATGTATGTGTAACATCCGTCTTTATTCTAGAGAGCGGCAAACGGGAAGTATTAGTCAATAAGTACCTGGGTAGGACATTTAAAACCTGAGACCTGCCACCTCGGCCTTTCCTTCACTAAGTCAGAAATTGACGATATGTTACGTACCATGGTTGTTATTCAGTGTAGGTAGTTTTACCATATAGCATAGGTACGAAAGAAAACAATCGCTGGGGCTTGTCTTAAGCTAGCTGGGCGGTCTTTGTTTTGTTTCCCAGCCTGTAGCCTCCAATTCCAGCGGGGTAGACAGGTAATGAAGTGGGGCAGTGCGTGGGACAGTTTGCGCTTACTTCAACATTATATGATAGGTACCTAGGATGTAGGTATATATTTAGACGAAGCAAGCTACAAGAAGATTCTGCATCTACATGTAACCGACAGCCAACAGATCCATCCCCATGATTCATTATAAGCCTCGGTGATATTTCCCCAAGACTCGCCGATTCCGGGGCCGTCTCTGTAGCACCAAGCTGGTGATAGTGTCACCCGCACAACGTCATGATTTCTCGCTCGGGGATTACAAAGACACTGGTAGGAGCTTTTGATGGGATGACAGCTGTTTCAGGCTCTCTTTTCGTTACTTCTCTCCCACGCTTGGGCCTATTAGGCTGTCTACCTTTAGAGCATATATGAGATCTGCTCTACAGAATAGAAGTACTAGGAAGAGGAAGTCGGGCCTTACGTCACTGGTTCCAAAGAGAGAAGAGCAGGGTTAGTAGAATTGAGAAATGTTTTCTATGGTCTCTCGGAGGGATCATCGATAGTTTATTTAGCCTTTGATGACTAAATTGTTGAAACATCCCGAGAGCTCTATAACTGACATTCCCTATTTGCCGGTGCATATCTCACTCTCACTTCCATCCCGTATCTTGTTGTTTATTCTACAAACAAAAACGTAGAGCTGTACCAGCTTGTCCCGAAAATACTAAATCCCCTGTTGCAAAGATGACTATTTGCGAGGTGAAGTCATCTAAGCCAAGTACACGCCAACACCCCATCCTTGGCCATCATTCCACCATCCTCGCTGTCCTTTGGCAATGCACTCGTTGAGCACCGGTGATGACATGTACTGGGCTGCAGTGGCTCCGGGGATGGTGCTCTTGCCTGGGCGCTGAGGGCACACCAAACCAGTGCAGTTTCCCGACACGATCTGATAGCAGCCTTCTACGAGGTTGACGGTGATATCGGCTGTGAGTGCGGAAAACTGTTGGATCACCTTGTTGCAGTCTTCAACGGGTGGTGCTGGGCCCTAGCGTACGAGGGGTGGCTGTTAGTATGAGTGATATAGGGAGGTAACTGGTAGTACAAGCATGATAGGCCTCGTGAATCAAGCTAGGAATTAGCATATTTGGGGAGAAGGACAGGATGTTGATAAATATTAAGTGCCATCTATATGCAGAAAATCACTTACAAATATCTCGGGGTAAGGATCGTGGCAGCGATGGACAGGGCCAGTGGGAGGTGGGAGAACGTTTCTTGCTTGTTGCTGCACCTCGTGCTTCATCGGCAACACGTGAGAGTAGTCGGCGGCGCGATGATGATGGTGATGGATGATATCAACAAGATCACCAGAAGTTGCCAGTACCGCAGCTACCGCACCAAGGAAGCCGGCGAGGCAGGCAACAACAGGGACAAGAGCTTTGATGTGCATTGTGGGTTTTTTGAGGGGAGATATTGTGATGAATCGGCGATGCGATCTCTTACAAACAGAATGTTAGTTGTGATGGTGGATTGTAGACTAGAGAGGTCGAGTCGACGGCTTCAGAGGAGGCGTATGCGGTGGGTGGTTGCTTGAAGGTTGTGAAGGTGGTTGAGATGCAGGTTACCTAGGAAGACTAAGGTGCCGGTACAGGGGGCTAAGCATTCGAGTTTGGTGCCAACCAAGACTGGAAGGAGTGATTTCTTGGGTGCGACTGCCTGTTATAGTTGGAATCAAGAGACAGGCGTTCACGGAAACAGAGGTAGCACCTTCAGATACACCATGTGGCCAGCCAGGTTCAAAGGTAGCTACTTCTCTTCACACAGACAGGCGAATACAGTGCCTACATGTATATAGGTACCTGTATACATACTAAAGAGGTAAGCAGTTCATAACATAAATAAACGACACCAATCTGGATACTTAGATATATAGCCTGTGCAAGTGGGATGAATAGACACTCCGCACATCATTATGAACAGTACAGATGACCGGCCTAATGCTGTTGAACACACAACACAAACTTGTTCTACATCCTAAATAGGTGTTCCGTGGAACAAGCCTATGTCGGTGCATTCCATGACTTTAATAGGTATTCACTATGATATTCAAACTTCTACTGTAACACAGGTTATTTCCTATCTGTGCTAGTGCTTCCAGACTTCAACAACTTTGAGTCATTGCAGGACCACAAGTAAGGTCACTACATCATTGCTGTCTCTTGCGCCTTGTACGTAGCCCGAGGGGATGTGGGAGTGTTGACGTGTGACGTGAAGTTTATCCTTAACGCCCATTTACAAAATAAGTATTGACGCTCCTTGAGTAAAGCAGCACGCATATTTCTACTAGCCTACTTTAAGGCCCAAAGGCTCCTGTATGATAGCGTAAACATCGTCGAGTTAATTCAAACTAATATTTCAAACTCTGGAGGTCTACATGGCATACTGCTTTAATCACTCTTGCTACCAGAGCTTGTTTTGTACCAATTAAAGAGAGGGTGGCATTTTCTATATTAATCACTCGTTACCCCTAGCGGAACCAAAAAACACTCCATTGTCCCATATGCAGCATATAATGGTACATATATCAAGAAATCTATAGATATTAAAGGTATCTCTCCATGGAATAGTCCCTGCCACTCCTCTAAATCCTCGGAAATTGTAGACTACCACAGGCCACATAGACTATGTGTAGCATTCTCAATGCCATAGACTGCCTACATCATTAGTTTTCTAGTTTATGGAGAGAACATATTATCTGTGGATAAGTTACATGTAACAAAGCAATAGAGGAAAAACAGAAAGGCAGGTGCGTACATCATCGAAAAGAGCCGTCTAAGTGTGATCCAGCCATGGTATCTTAATTTCCACCCCCTATCCCACTACGTCCATTATGAGACGAGAGCTTTAACCGTGCCTTGGCATTGCATGCTCGAGATGTAGGCGGTATGTGCCCCCGTTACCGTTAAGGTTAGCAGAGTCACCCATCACTGCGTATTGTCCTCCCTGGAGACAGCCCATGAGCGTGTTGTTGGCCCACCGGTAAATCCACGAGGCGGTGCGGTTGACGGTCTTTGTTACGTAGGGTTGGGCACAGAAGCGAACATTACAAGTATCCTGGGGCCTGTGCGAATAGAAAGGCGTTAGTGAAGATCTGTAGGTCCAGTACTGTAGAAGCGCCTAGATCAGAGGAGAAGAGAATACCAAGGCATAGAACATGAGATGTCTTGATACGTACCAGTTCAGACAAATACCCGAATAGACTTCGAAGTTTTGGTCCTCAAGCTGCTGAAGCTGGTCGAGGGCGGCCTGACAGTCGGTGATGTGGGCATCTCTCTACTTGGACGTCAGTTCCACCGTCCGTTCAACTTTCTTTGGTAGTACGTCAAGGAAGCTGGACCCATACCCCATAGCAAGTATAGGCATCTCTTTTCCCGAGGGCACGGGGGATAATCATGTCGCTGCCATCTGGACTGATACTAGGGGGAAAAACAACGCGCGGGGTTTCATGGATGGCGGTTGAGGCGAGTACCGCAACTTTGATAGCCCCGATTCCAACGAATGAGTAGATGGGCTTCATGGCGAACTATTTGTAGGTAATGAGAGGGGAAGAGACAACGACGATTTCCTCAATCTTTCTGAAATAGGAGGGCAATACAAGGTCTAAATTTGGTGTGACAGCAAGTGAAGTACGAAGGTATGACGAGCATAGAGTCTGAAATGATGAGCAGACATGTGTTGGCAGGACGAGTTCAAGATTATAGGGAAGAGAATTTCGTGCATGCGTTCTCCCAAGTTCTTAAATCATCGCGGTAGTGACGACTTAGAGGGTAAAGGTAGTGAGCCCCCTGGTCTCTCCTTGCTCCTTCACACAGTCTGCATTCCTACTGTTATACTCCGGTCTCACAGAAAACCATGACCGGTTAGCTTTTATGTTCATCGCTACCCATCTCTTTACCGGGCCAACCCGGAAACTCGTTATACTCGAGTAGAGCCGGTCGCCCTACGTAGAGCCACCTACTTTCCTAGCCGTAACCATCCATAGCTACGATGAAGCACAATTGTAACCGCCAACACTACTATCGAGGCACGGCTACTGGAGATCGACCCGAGATCTGAGCTTCCGCGGTCACCCATCAAGTTCATGCTACTTGAGGTCAATGAGAGATCTGAGAATTAACTGGGGATCTTTTGTGGCTCCACGTACATGTGTAAGTATTAACTTGTTGGTAAACTGGTATAAAGACTGACGCCAATGTGAAATAAAGTGACGAAAGTGGCCTGCGCATCAATTCCAAAGAGGTAGGTTTGTCTGTACCGCCTTGTGCCCCCCAGAATATGATTATACTATATAAATTTGCCATGGGTGTTTATACAAAATGAAATAAAGCATTTGTCTAGCTTCTGTTAAATAGTTCAATCGTGTGTGGCATCGAGGGCACAGCCGAGGACCTGGCAGCGTGCGTACGAAATAAAAGGCACTACCCTATCCCATCATCCGTCTGCACTAACCTATACGTGGTATTGCAAGCTGAGAATCAACATCAACTCTCCTCTAGCTGTTAGAAGACTAGGTATGTAAACCTGAGCACTGCTTATCACTATTTCCCATCCTGAATTGAGTATAAGTACTCAGCGATCCAGGTTGTCCGAGCATAAGTATGCTGGCTCAAGTATCGCATACAAGGTGAGGTATTGGTATAATTAAGAATCAATGTCATTCTTCTGGAAGATTCAATGAGGTAGCTCTGACGGATTTACTCAGGAATTGCTAACGTGCTGGAAGACTGTGCTAGGTAGGGCAAAGATCAGATCGTAGTGATACGCCTGTAATATCAATATGCAAGAAGTAGAGACCAATAGAATTGACAAAGGTGTTGCGCTTGTGGCAAAAGGGATGAAATTTGTGACACGGCTGGTTAGGTATTGGAGCTAGTAGTCTCGGGTAGCTACATACAAGTATGTAACCTACCTACATTAGTATATTATAGTGCAAAGTACCTACTGCCAATATCTGGGGTTGCACTGTGCTAATTACTACCTACCACTACTGTAACACGTAACAGACATCTATTATCTAATGTACCTAGGTAGGTATCTCTCTATATAGCCATGGAACTTACATATATACTGCGTATGCGGTATACCTTGTAAAGATAGGGACTTAACTAAACGCAGACTTGCGAGCAGACTTACTGAAGTCCCATGCAATGGGTTGCCTCGATTGATCAAGGGAAAGAGATAGCTTTGCTGAATGAGACAGGTGAGACAGGATACCTTAACGTGATGTATCGGTGTAGCTTTGTTTTTGGGCACATTAGGTAGATATTGATTGTGCCACATAGAATTGGACAAAGACAAAGCACAGGGCCGAAAGGATTGGGTTTCAAGCATTTGCCATACCTACATAAAGTAGATCTAGGTACTTGTACATAGGTACTTACATGTTAAAGGGGTACTAGTATACATGCACTAAGTTCAAATCTTATATGTATTAGCGCTATCACTGGCCCAAGCTTTCCATGCTGGTACCTAGACACTCTTTGCCTGTCTGTATGTCAGTTCAATAGCTTACTTGTTGCACTAATCTAGATACCTACCTACATTACGCATACTGGGAGTGCCACTGTATTGACAGCATTTTATCTACACGTAGAAATAATACCTGGATACCTTACCTAATAGTGCATGTAGGCACCTACGCGTGGGTACTTACATACATAGGTACTTAGGTATCGAGATAGGAGTTTCTGATAGGGCGTGTTACTTTTAGGGACATTGCCTTTTCTGGTACAGCCCCACCAATGTTCTAGGCTCTGATTGCTTCAATATTAGGAGGGGCTCAACTCCCTAGCGCTAAGCACTACGGCGACGAACCCCTACCAAAACCCCAGTCTCTGCGAATAGGTACAGGAACAGCACACTGCAACGCTGCAACCTGCCAAGCAAACACAGGCTCTGTCCCGGCAGATGGAGCAGCAGCAAGCAGCAGCGCAGCAGCAGCAGCAGCGACAGGGTCTTCGCTCTTGGCTCCTGTCTTGGCTCCTTGCCTCTTGTCTTGGCTAAATTCAAGACATGCGATGTGCTTGGACCCAGAGCTCGGAACCAGCTTCAGCGTCTCCTTTCCTGCTCCCTCTTGCCCCCTCCTGCATTTGCCCAAATATCTCTGTTGTTTTTCGTCCCAACGCCTTGAACGACGGCTGCGTGGCGAATCTAGGTATATCTCTAGGTTTGTACTACATTTAGCTCTCGTACACATCGTACATATACAACCTACCCACTCACTCAGGCGCCCACTCAAGCGCCCACTCGCCCACTCACCCACCCGCCTCCTTCCTCGAGGTACAACCCCGTCCACCTCTTCTTGTTCTAGATCAGATGTCATCGTGTATGTATGGGAGTCTTCTCGTATCTTCGGATAGTGCACCCACAATCCGGTCAACAGCTGCACAGTATCTCGCTATCATGCTCCCTTGAGCACGAGCTCCCCTCCTCGGCCTTCTTTATTTATCTGCATCTTATATCATATCTGTAATGGCTGACCTAGTCTAAACCGTTAGAGATAGCTCACCTTGCCGCCAATATACTGTCGTTGCGTATCATCATCACGCCAAACAAACATAAAGACAAACAACACGTGCTGCGGGACGGGCAAAGTGATTGACTGTGCTGCCGCCCCCTCTTGCCGCCGAGCTTGTTCTTGTTCGTCGTTGACAGGTGCCATCGCATCCTCGGGACATCGTATCGAAGACCGGCTGCATTTTTCTAGATGGGGAACAAAACCCCAGAACAAAAATAGCATTGATTGTACCTGCTCTCCGGTTGGTGGTATTTCTCTAGCTCCACATCTTACATCAACACCCGACACTCGTAGCTTCTCGCGTTAAACTCTCGTGAGGAGTGGCTACAATATCTGCTGTTAAGCTCAGACTCTCTTCGCGCGCCCCCCACACCCTCCTGGCACCTTTTACTATAGTATGCCTACTTAAGTCGTCCCCTTGCACGACCTGGTCCTATAGTGTGTACTGATTCTTTTGGGTTGCAGGCTTTTTCTTTTTCTGACTCGTCCTTGCTCGTAACTCAACGCGAACTTCCACTTCCATTGCTGCTTGTCTCACAAACCCACCTATCCCTCGACCCCGAACCCCAGACTAAATCCATCTAGTCTTCGCTCTCTACTATCTCCGCAAGCCTGGAAATCATGGTCTCCTCAGCCGAGGATGAGGCGCGTAAGCCCCGCCAAACGACCGTATCCACGAAAGAAGTTGCCCCGAAATCTAGCAATTGCTCTTTCCACGGTAGAAGTCCAGATGAGGGCTTCGAGAGCCATGAAAACTCGGCCCCGTCAACGCCGACTTCCGCACACACTATCAGCGGTTTTGATGTCGACATCGAGGCCATGAAGCCCGCACAGTCTCAGGAGAATCTTAGAAGGGGGTCTATGAGTGGAAATCGGCTCCAGTCAGATAGTAGCGTCTGGCCCGGTCAGGCTCATTGGAGAGAGAAGGCCCTCGCCGCCAAACGGAAAAATCGATCTTGCCAGTGGTTGGCTCGTCTGAGCAAGCGTACTCGGGTCGCGGTCAAAATTGCCATTGTGCTTTTAGTTGTCGGTGTCGCGGTGGGCGTAGGTTTTGGCATCAGCAAATCTTTGGGTGCACGCATATGGCAGCCTAAGGACGACCAGCGGTGAACGGTCATGGCTAGACCATCGCTTTACATTTTTTTTCCCTTCCTGGAATTGGGGGGGGGGGGGCGGGCACGACTCCTCAATCGCGACTTGGGATTCTATGTCGGTGGTCTGTAGTTGTCGGTGGGGAAAGCAAAAGACGCTGCTCAGCTGGAATCGCCCATGCGTACAAGACCAGCCCTCGAAGTGGCGAGTTTCATGTCCGATTCTCTTTCAAATGACCCCAGCTATTTCCCAGTCGTTTGAACACCATGTCGATACACCGCTGGAATTACTTGGTGTATATATTTGTTTCATTATCATCATGCAGACGGACACAACCGCGCTAAACAGTATTTCTTTGTTATTAGTATGAGGGGAACTGGCGCTTCGGATCCAAATCAAGTAGAAACCTGGTTCAACTGGTTTAGACCTCCTTTTATTTGCCGAACGAGACACATCCATGGGGAAATGAGGGTGTTGACCGGTGTCGGATACAGTATATTTGAGCCTGAAACTAAGGCTGCCTAAATTAATATGAAGATCGAAGGAGCCTACGAATGTCCCAACTTGCCTGTATTATGTGAGTTAACTTGTGCGCTATGACTAGGAGCTGCGGGTGTTTACATGTCTCTTAGGATAGTGACTTACTGTGCATGAGACATCGATGGTTGCGTTTAATTCCGCATGAAGATTGGAGAGGGACTCTCGTAATTTATAATCGGATGTGTATTTTTGTTTCGGAGTATGATGGGAGATAAATTCTAGGTCACTTGTTTCGGCTAGAGAGAGGAAATAAGTGTATCGCATAGATGGCAACACCATCTTGCTCGTAAACCGTTATAATGTAATTGTCGATGACAACTACTCTAGCATTGTTATCGAAGCTATGCCTTACTTGTAAGTCTCCCATTGCCCCCGGTTCCCTCTCTCTGCTCTACGACCGCGGAGTTTTACCATCATTATATCCTTTATCAACGATGACGTGACAATATGGCTGTGGGGAAAGGCAGAGCGCTAACCATCATTTTTATGAAATTTCGGGAAATATAGAGGGCACTTGAATATATCCTTCTCTCCTTTGATCCATTGACCCAATATCTTTATGTGAGACGTTATAATTGCATGGAGATGGCAGACGGAGCGTTGGTGTTGGCATTGACCGCGATAAATAGTATGGTGTCGTAGGAAGACGACAAATGATCCGAGAGAAAAAGAGTTCAAATAGGCTTGTTGGTATCTCTTGACGCAAGTGATGAGGTTTAGACCTAATCCGCTACCGAGAGGAGAGTAGATAGGGACGAAGAGATGGACCGTATGTATGCGTACGTATGCGTACGTGGGCCTGTGAGATACAGAGAGTAGACGGGTAGTAGCTTATTTCATACCTTCGTTGTGGTACTCTCTCTTCATCCTCATTCTATCCCGACATGTCGAATATATAGTGACCATGATGAAAATGACGGGTATTGCGGCCAGGACAACATAAATCGGTGTCCAGTCGTTGTCGTAGTGGACTTCGGTCTGTGCGTCGTCCATATTCTCTCTCTCTCTCTCTCTCTCTCTCTCTCTCTCTGTCTGTCTGTCTTACACACACTCTCTTTATCTCGCCCTATTCCCCTTTTATGTTGCCGTCTTGCTGTTTTCGAGGGTCTTGATTGCTGATGTTGAAAAGGGGTAACCGCTCGCCTTGAGAATTGGAGTAGTAATAGTAGCGCGGATAGGACGGAAAAGTGGGCGCAGGTTCGAACTGGGTTGATGAGCTACTAGCACTATAGAAGTTTAAATTTCTGGGAAGTGTACATATATAAAGGTTTAGAAGGGGAGGCTGATCTAGTACTGTATTCCCCGTTAAGAAAACGAGTCGGAGAAAGCGACGGACCGAGAAGAGTGAAGTTGGTAGTTGGATTAGTGAGATGGGTGAGATGATCGATTTGTGATCTGAGCTCGCTTAGCTTCGTTTTGCGTGGCGAAGGACCCTTTTTTAATATTGGCTCGGTCTGAGAGATACGCGACGCTCGAGACGTCCCGGGGGGACCGTGTCTAATATTTCTATCTACTATCTGTACATTACCGGCACTTGTATTGTTGTTTCGGTCATGTTTGACTGGCTGTGAATACATAGGCAACATACCTCGGGATAATACACGCGCTAATCTGACAACGTTATGTGTAATAGGTACGTTATGTCGCACCTACGCGTGTAAGAGAAAGGCAGGGTTAATGTATACATCTCAAAGACAGTTGGCTGAGGTCCCTTTAAATGATTGACTTTCTCAGTAGTGGCGCTTCGGTGCCATAGGCTGGGATCACTTTCTAAGCTTGGGTTTCGCAGTCAAGCTGTGTTTGCTCCTATCCCATGTCAACAAGGGAATCGCGAGTAGAGCCGCGGCTATGATTCGTAGCACTGGATGAACTAAATAGATCATGACCTACTAGGACCTTATTCGAGAGAATGCAGTTTGTGTTTGTACATGGGCTACTAGTTTTACCTTGTGTGAGTTTCGTTATCCCCCGTGTAGAGCTCCGAGGTTGATGATACCCAAATCTACATTCCAGTCCCCATATGTTGCTTGCCTATAAGCAAAATCAACTAGAACCCTTGCAGGGCGATGGGAGCTTCGCTAAATCAATAAAGACCCAGAGCATGTCTTGGCTAAGAGCAGACACGCAGGTAGTGCCTTACAACTATTAGACCCTTTTATTGTATATTCATTACTATATTCTTCACCACCACGGCTCTAATCTAAACATCAACTTACATAAGCAGAGCGGAGTCTCACGATTTCCTTCACGTTTGCTATATACATGGTACCCATACAAGTTGACTTGTCTAGCTGAATGAGCCTATGACTCGAAGAGCGACCACCTGGGTATACCTTGATTTGACAACCTGAACGCCGATCCATGTCTAATGCTGAAAACCACTGAAATTACTTGGGTAGTTATCGGGATGCGCCATATGTAATCACTTTTCGAGCGACGGCCTGTGTGGCTCTTTGATGGCATCGCTTGAGGACGTCACTCGCTTCTCATCATCCTGATGCATAGACCCAGCCGCGAGTGTCTCGCCATCCGACTTCGTGTCGGTGGCGTCCGTTGCCGCCTTTTCGACGTCATCGTTGGCTTTAGCACTCGGTGCTTCCTTCTTTACGCTCCTCCACTCCATACAGAGGGCGCCAATGACAGATAGGGCGGCCAGAATGAGACCAACCCTGAAGACCGTCCGTAGGGACTCGTTGTATGCCACCAAAACATCATGGCGGTATTCGGGGGGGAACGAATCGATTAAAGACGTCGCGCCACCTGACTGGATCAGACCAGGTGAGAAGCCGGGTAAACCGCGAAGTCTTTGCAAAAGCTGATTATTAAGCACGTTTTGGCCGACGGAGATGAAGATGGCACCGCCCAGAATTTGGCTAAAAAACATCAAACTTGCACCAATGCTGACGTCGTTCTTGGGAAGAACTGTTTGTGCCGCTAGATTCGGAGCCTGAAAGCAGAGGCCCTGACCGAACTATATTGATGAAAAGTGTTAACGTATCTGCGGTCTCACAGATCCTTTGTCCACGCTCGTGTCGTCGATAACATGTGAATCCAGGGCCAATGACAAGGGTTATGACACTGCGCGTAAGGTAAGAATCAAAAAGAGAGACGCCGACGTACCCCATAAAGCACCTGATAACCAATCCATTTGGGGGACCCCGTGTCGAGTTGGAGTGTCGTGAGTAAACCGCCCCCGACGGTGCATATGGCCGCACCGAGAATCATACTACAAAAGCGATTTGTCAGATGTTAGACTGAATAGACATGGCAAGCAATGTACGTACGTCGGGGTATAGTAACCGATTTTGGTCACGAAGATGCCGTTAGAGATAGAGGCGACGACAATGGCAAGCGTCGTAGGAAGTAACCTAATTCCAGAGTTCACCGCGGAAACACCCTGGATAGCCTGGAACCAGATAGGAAGGAAATAGACTATGTGGTTTACCCAGTTAGTACGGAGCAGTGGAGACCTGGGGGGAGTAGTTTACCAAAGATCATCATCTGGGACCCGAGGACGATGGTTGTCCAGAAACCAGCCAAAATGGACCGCTGCTTGAATATCCGCGGGGGGATGGTGGCTGTCTTTGGCATGAACACCTGGACTAGAACGAACACAATCCCTAGGAAAACGCCGAGCGTCAACAACGCTATGATACGACGGTCATTCCACTTTCGTAAAGTTAGCAAATGAGCAAAAAGAAGGCTCCCCCAGAAAGGAGGAATAGTGGTTGGGGTTTGGAAGGCGACGTACAGCGTATGTTAGGCCACCCCATTCTAAGGCAAGGAGGATAGACACAACAGCAGGAATGAGAGCAAAGGTACCGGGACCATCCAGCTGGGAAAGCTTAGCTTTGGTGGATATGCTGGTCTCTTCTCGATCTGGGACGTGCAGCAGAAATATAATGATGGCCAGAGCAACACCTCCAAAGGGGAGGTTAATATAGAAGCACCAACGCCAAGTCACGTTTGACGTGAAGGCGCCGCCCACGAGAGGCCCGAGAATAGAAGAAACGCCAAAGACAGCGCCAATCATGCCCTGCCAGAATGGGCGCCTATGCAAGGGCACGGCATAGACGATGACGACGATAGCACCGGAGAAGATGCCAGCAGAACCGACGCCCTGGATGGTTCTGCCGAGGATGAAGGCGATGGAGTTCGGAGCGGCACCGCACAAGGCAGACCCAACCTCGAACAAGACGACCGAGATGGCGTAGACGGCACGGATAGGATAGAAGCGGTACAGCTTGCCAAACAGCAGCTGGAAGGCACACGACGTCAACAGATAGGCGGAGCCATACCAGCCGACGTCGGGGAGTGAGTTGAACTCATTGGTGATGGCAGGGATGGCGGTGGTGACAATCAGACGGTCGAGCGAGACGAGGAAGATGGAGATGTAGACGGACGCCAGGATGAGACCGAACCGCAGGCCGGTGGGGTACTCATGGTTGGTTTCGGCCGGCGTGAGCTCGGCTGTGTGGTTGTTGATGTCCTCTTGGCTCTTGGCGGCATCCGAGGCCTGGCCAACTGATGCCGGGTCCTTCTTTTTGCTGTCCCGGCCGAACATGTTGCTGCTGCTGGCGGGGGAGTTGGCAGCTCAACCAATGACGGAGGGTGTGATTGTGGGCGGCGCGGTAGGCCAGGGGGGATGGATGAGTAGAAGGGGACAGGCAATGAAGCTATAGACGGGATAGGGAATAGATGGGTGGAATAAATTAGGTGGAGGGACGGATCCGACGACGAAACCAGTAGGGCGGGCTGGGCAATGATAATGAACAGCTACTGCCAATGTAAAGCGAAGAGTGGCAAAGAGTGTCGTGTCAAGTTATATACATACTTATTAAATAGGGTAACGTGTGATTTGTCGCATCTGGTGTAGTATAGATGGTGTAGATGGTCTAGGATAGAAGCGAAAAGAAGGGCGAAAGAAGGACGACAGGAGGATAAAAGAAGGAGAAGAAAAGTCGACAATATCGATACCCAACACTGGGCCGAGAAAGAAAGAAAAAATCGTCACCAACGGTGGTGACATGGTTGATCTTGCTGCGAATTAGCCAGCCGTGGCCAGAAGCGCGGCAGTTAGCTTGCCGATACTAATGAGAATAGTCGTAGCGGAGAGCGGTTGTGCCCGGTGTTCGGGTCCGTTAACAACCCGCTCCATCTATCTCTCTACACACGATAGGAGATTGGAGAACTGGGAGATTAGGAGACTGGACATGGTGGCTTGCAGCAAGGGACCTACGCCCGCCTACCGTCCGCCGCGGGGTGGTCGAACACCCGCTACCTGAGTAGGTACTTGAGTAGGCAATTAGTTGAAGGTACCTTTTATAAGCTATACATGTACTTCAATGTTAGACAGCCTACCTACATTTAAGGTTAAGTATGTGTCTACCTCCTATAGACTACCTACATATACTTAAGGTATCTAGTAAAAGGTACTATGATGTATGTAGCTTAGTCCTACTTACATGCTTGCTTTTATAGCACGTAGGAAACAGAAAAAACACGTGCTGCAGTACGGACCCGTTGTGTTCGGTCGGTTGCGGAACAAGCCCTCGGGTCCGAGCTTGAGTTGGTAACACAACACAACCAACCCTACACGTGTACGTGGACGTATAGATTAGCTTACTTAGTGTAGATTAGGTACATTACATGTCCATGTAGGTATGGTCCAATAGACTTTTTTGTAATTGCTAATTGCGAATTGCTTCTATAGGTACTTATGTAGGTCGCTGTATGCATGTACTGCGTATGGCATCATGACTTGAGCTTGATTAGGTGACATACTACTAACTGCGTAGTGTAGGCTGCCAGCTGGGGTAGTTGTGCTAGTGCAATATACTTTTCTTACTTAGGTCCTCTCTACTTAGGTAAGATATATAAGGTCCTAGAATCCCTCCTATCTTTTAACATTACCTACTAACTAGTGCTACTAGTAATACTATTAGTGTCAGGTAGTTAGTATCCATCGTCCCACTGCATTTCAGATCATCACATGCATACGTATGACGATAGGCATAAACTTAGGCACTCAGCATGTAAAACAGTACCACCGTCAGGAAAGTAACAGTGTTGCGTATTGACGGATGCCTGTGATAGATGCCTGCACTACGTACCAGCACCCCATGTGAGTAGCGATTTCTAGCTTCGCAGAGTACAAAGATCCATCCAAAATCCGTCCAGAATCCGTCGGTCTCTCTCTATCCATCCGCCTTGACCTTTTACCCCAAACCCAGATGCCGGTTTTCGTATATCTAGACATCGTACTACATCCACGAGTTGCTCTGTTGCCCTATGAAGCCCATCCCGTAGCCGGCCGCCACGTTCGCCGCCGCGTTTTCACCGCCCCCTGCAAACATATCCCAGTCCAGAGCCCCTGCGTCGCCAAAACCTAGCATCTGGTCCCATGGTATGCCTAGGCCCTGTGGTGCCATCCTGTTCGCCATGGCGTTGACGCTGGCTGCTGCATCTTCGGCTGCTTCATCCGCCCGCGTTTGTTTCGTTTCCGCCGACGGCAAGAGGGCCCGTAGTTTAACGATGTAGTCCGGCGTCGCGGGCGTCGATCCCGTCGTCTTCCGCAGCGCCGTCTCCCGCGCCTTCCAGGCGCGAACTACGAGGACACCAAGTGCCAGGTGCGTCTTATTGGAGAGTGTGATGAGCTCCCGGTGAAACTGATAGTGTTCCTCGATGACGGCCCATGCCCTCTCCACAAGATTTCCCGTGGTCCGCTCGCTCAGCTGGCCCGTCATATATACTAACATCTCGATCTGGAGATGGGTGAGCACTGTTCCAAACGTTAGTCAACCATTAATTGCTACCTCGATCAATTCCCACGTACGAAACCACAGAAATTGTCCCTGCAGCTGTGCCTTACGATACAATTTGAGATCCGTCTCCAAGCTGGCCACAGCAATTTTAAACAAGTTATCCTCAGAACTATGAATTTCAGTACCCCACTGCATTAATATTCACATTAGTACGTCTTGTTTTAGATCAGGTTATAATATGAGCAGGGGTTTCAAAATAGAAGTGGGTAACAAGCAGGGAAGCCTAGTCTGGGACTATGCTTAGCGTTACTAGACCCGGCCTCGAGAAATGAGATTATGAAGGAGTCGCGATGTATACACGAAACGGGGAAAAGGAAGACGAAGAAGAAAGATAGAAACAAAAAGGAAAGAAAGGAAGGAGGGTTCGCATGCCTCAGGTTGTTCTTTGGCGGGGCAAATGAGTTCCTGGCATTTTGAGATGAGCATATACCGCGTCTCCGCCGCCAGCCCATGTATAGGGCCCATTGAAGGGTCACAATGATTGTCTAGAATATTGCCGATGGACTTGTCCAGCTCGAGAATGCGTCGTCGTGCCTTCTCCATTTCTTCAGGAGGAGCTCTATCAGGAAGGCCAATCTAGTCACGAATCAGAAGTTAATGTTCCTATGCATACAGACATTTATCGAGAGTTCCGGCACTGTGCAGGCAATAGGACGAGACAGGTTCTCGGTATTCGACATTTTTTCTCGGGATTATCAAAAGGTGAGCAAGAGATTAGCATACTGACCTCATTCCCTAGAATGACGGCTTCTAGATTTGGGGTATCCATCATCATCTTGGCCATCTCGTAGCACACCAAGCAATAGATCATATCCGTTGGACCGCTCCTCGGCTGCAGTGTCGTCATAGTGGGATATAGATCTGCATCGTGAATGTTATTTGGTTGTTTGGTGTCCCACGACCGTGGGAGTAGAGACTGGCCGAGACCAGACATGAGCGCATAGACGGTGTCGATTAGAATGATCTGCCACCATATCCTCCTCCGCATCTCGGTTTCGAAAGGTGGAAGCCCGAGTAGTTCACCGTCTCGATGAAGCCCCATCTTTTGGGCGACCCTTACAGTAACACCGTTGAGGATCCAGGCAGCATGGCGGTCAACACGGCCTGTGAGCGAGAACTGGGGTCTGTCAACGCGGATACAACAAGGCAAAACCCGAGGAACTTACAAAGTACAGGACCAAAGCCTGTAAGACCACGAGGTCATAGGTCTTCAGTATACCGATGCGCATGAGGGCTATTCGGCAACCAGTCGAGAACCGCTGATAGGCCTCCTCCTTGGCACATCCCAACTGCTGTTGGCACTCCCTTTCGTCCAAGGCGGCGACAGCCATGGCGTAGATGGAGAAGAGGAGTGCTTCGACATTCTTCGGAATGGAGCCAGGATCCGTCGTGGCTTCAACCAGCTTAGGTTGTACCGAGGGTACGTGGATCACTTTCGTCAGCGGATTCACCTTCTCAAGAAAGGTCTGCCATAGGCGAAAGGCGTGAGCTGGAGATGGTCGGTAGTCTTGAACGTTACCATCGGTGTCTTCCGATAGCACTATGCTCGAATGGTGCTCAGGTGTGCGAGCGTCAGCAGGAGTACAATAATCCTCAATCTCATCGTCTTCTAGAATTTCACGCATGGCAGAGACCTGCGGCAAGGTGAGCACGTATCAGAGATGTCACGGGTCTCACAGGATCTTGGGTTGTCATGCCTGAGTCGGCATACAGGGGGGTTTAGAGGTCATAGCAGACTCCACTTACTTCACGATGCACCGTGGCCCAGAGATGGCTGTCGGTGAACTTGGTGCCGTCATCGTCGATGACTAGCCTGCCGGCAGGCCGCCAGGGCTTCTCATGGCCCGGGGAATCAGCAGAGGGAGTGCGCGGGTTTGTTGTGTACTCAGAGAGCAGCTCTTCGCAGCGCGCGAGTCTCTGCTGTAAGTCTTGATTAGGTCGCCTACGCTTGCGCGGAGGCGCCGGGGTGCTCGGGGTGCACGGGACATTTGCCTGGGCGACACAGTTTAGTGAAGGCCGGGATGGCGGTTGTCACACAGGCTGACCTTGACTGCATAGCCGAAGCAAGAGTTAGCCCGCGCGAGTGAGTTATCAGGACGTGAGGGGAGGCTCTAACCGCAATTCGAACAGGGGGTATGGCGATCACACTTAATCTTGCGGTTTTGGCACTAAATGTGAGAAGGTTGCATGTATGAGCATACGAGCGAGACCAACAACAGTTCGAGAGAGCACACAAGCAAATAGGCAAACAGATAAATCAAAGGTATGATGGGATGACGGAGTGGTTTGGTGGGTTAGGTAGTGGATTGACCATGTACGCATAGGTTAACTGCAGGAGTTTCTCACAAGCACGCATGCGAGGATTCTCGGAGTCTTGCCCGATGTGGAAGCCATGCTTTGATATCAGACACGGCCAGTGACGTGACGTTCGGGTGGGGGGCGCGTGTAAGTCGGCAGCAGAGGCGTCGGCCGCGCAGATAGAATTATAGAGTCTAGGCGAGAATCCAGTCAACCCAAAACCAGAGGCATATTGAGCGGGTAGACATGCTAGACAATAACTCGACGCCACAACAGAGGACAATACCTGTTCGTCTCAGACTCGGCTGCCTAAGGTAATCATATACCAGACTGGGCCGCTCGGGTGGATCCCTCTAATGAACACACTAAAGAATAGGTAGGGATTGAAATGCGACGTGAATCGGATACGTCAGCGCCCGCGGCTGCGTGGAAGAGAGATATGAATAAAGACGTCGAACGGGAGGCCAGTGGCTAAGGTAGGTTAGGTTAGGTACCTTGCCGACTTACAAACCCTCGACGGGTGTTTGTTAAGATGACGATGACAATGACAGGTCTGTGCTAGCCCTATCTATACTACCGGTAGATTAGGAAAAGAGTGTAAAAACACACAGAACAAAGTACCTAATAGTATTAACTCATCCGTAATTCCGGACGAAGACAAGAAAGGCAGTGTAATGCTATGTAAGTATGTAGGTAGGAGGGTAGTATAGGTAGGTAGGTAGGTAGGTAGGTTATCTAGAGTAGTAGAGAGGTATACACTGGCAATACGTAGGTAGTATTTACTGCCTTAGCAGCAGTGTCGCGTGCTGTGTGCTGAGTGAATGCTGAATGCTGCTGTGTGATGTGCGCCCTGCGCCCTGCGCCCTGCGCCCTGTACTCTGTACTCTGTCTTATGCTGTGTTTTGTGCTCTCTTTTATGCTCTGTATAATACTCAATTGATTAATCAAAACCTGTTGTGTCATTGCTTTTTGTAGGTTCAATAGTAGTATGTCGGACGGACTCACTTCTCTCGCCTGTTCATCTTTCCTTTTTCCTCTCTCCTCCCTACTTCAAGACGAAGGGTACAGGTATCCGAGTACGCTGAATAAAATACGAAATACGGCTAGATATAGGACGACGGTGCACAGCAGGACACGGCGGTTAGCCAGAGAAGGTTCCACGCTTATCGATCTGCTGCTAGTAGGTACTTTTTCATTGTGCATTGGCGTTGAGTTGGCATTGGCATTAGCATTGGCATTGGCATTGGCATCCTGACTAATCACCGCCAGCCAGCGAAACTCGAAACTCCGCTGAGTGCAGCTCCGCAGTTCAGTACATGTACTCAAAAGTTCGGCCGCCGCGGATTCGTTCATGCTAAATCGGGATGGCTGAACTCCGCCACTGCATAGTTGTACCTACTTAAGTACGCATACTTAGACCCAGATCAGCCCTAGATCTACAGATTATCGATAAGGAATTGAATTACAAAGCTATCTTCTACTTTGCTTCTTAGCTGTAATTGGCCGCTGAGCCGAATTGTCACATGATTAGACTTCCCCTCAATCAGGACCACTACCGTGCTGTACGCAGTCAAGCAGTTAAAAAGTTCCGAAACTAACTTACGCGGAGCGTACATGATATGTGTTTCAAGTTCTTCCAACGTTACATAATCCAGGTGATGTACGTACTACCTAGTCAGTACTACAGTCAGCCTTATCATTACCTTATGTATTGTTTACTACCTATACATTGGTAGCTGGAACAACTTAACGCCAGCAGGTTGATGGTGGTGGCATTCAAAGCTGTATTATTTACAGTGCATTAATCTGATACGCCGCATGCCACGCATGGACCTACTCTATTCCATTGCGCACGTCCAAAATCCTTGTTGCGAATTAGTTAAGACAGATAGGTATATACGCGCGTTTTTTTTTATGACTGAAATATATACAGTAGGTAGGCATCTTACGAAGTTGACCGAGGTAAGGTATGGTTTGTTCATCAGTCATATGGAAACTTGTCAGCTAATTCATGTCCCCAAGTAGAGTGGCCGAGGTATTTTGATGAGTGTTAGTATCTGAACAGACCACCCTTGATCACTTCACAACATTAGATCCCGGCCCGGGCCATAACTACCCTCCGTGAACTGCCAAGTCTAGATCGAGGCGGCCGCCCATCCATCTATCATGATGATTTGAAGAAGAGAAGAGAAGAGAAGAGAAGGCACTCTATATAAAATCCATTCACCTGAATGGAATCCATAAAATAGAATCCCACCTCATGTGTCCCGCTAATTTTCTACGCAACCAATAAAATGCCCCTTTTTCCCGTTTCCTGCCGTTACGCCAAGCGATGCAAAGACCCAGATCCATGCCCCTCCCCCAACCTTCTCCTTTCCTAATGTCAAACGACTGCTGCCCGCCCAGTTCGTTTTCGGTTATTGTTTTTCAAGCCTAAAGACCTAGACTCTTCACACAAGTCCATAGGGCTACAGGTACGATGACGTTATCATTTCCACCAGTGAGCACAGCCTCCGTGAGGCTGGCCATGTTGGCACAGGCGCCCGTCTTCAGTATCGTGGTCTGCCATGTATCGGCGTGTCGGTTCGTGGCCGCCCACCCGCCCAGGCGCAGCCACGTGTGAGCGGCCATGAGACCCAGGAATACAGCAGTCGCGAAAGCGGCGCTGCCCTCGAGGCTTTTCCCGCCTCCCCAGAACCACTTACGGTGTCCGTAGCGCCGCCCGATCAGAGACGCGGCTGCGTCGCCTAGGCCTACACACACGACGCCGGAGACCATAGCAATCTCTCGAGTGGGCATGCCCCAGCCTCTCAAGTGACCGTGACCGGTCCTAGGAAGTGATCCGAGAGACAGCCAGAGAGGGATGGCACACCCGATAAGGAGAAAAATATGCGAGATCACCACGGGACCCCTAAGGTCCCGCCCGTCGACATAAGGGGCCAAGAAGAAGGCAAGCGGTTTGGACAAAGGAGGCAGTTGGCTTGCTCGTAGGAGTTCGAGGAGTAGAAAGGCGGCCAGGACGATGGAAAGCGCCAAGGCTACGAAGCATGGGTCAACATAAGTCGCTGGGAGGAACATAGCCACCATCATGAAGTGAAAGACTTTTCGACGCGTGTCCACCTCACAGACAGGCGACAGGCTGAAGACCACGGCAAGGCCGATAGCAATGATGACTATGAAGTAGACACTGAGGACTAAGCGAGTGTTCGCCTCGCCAAAGGA
The DNA here is from genome assembly GCA_022578965.1 of Xylaria sp. FL1777. Classification (NCBI taxonomy): domain Eukaryota; kingdom Fungi; phylum Ascomycota; class Sordariomycetes; order Xylariales; family Xylariaceae; genus Xylaria; species Xylaria sp. FL1777. The sequence continues at coordinate 49,032 of MU400571.1, read as the reverse complement.
GAATCGTAGGTTTTCAACCCATCCATACTCCGCGGCTTCGACCATGCCTCGAGACGACCTGAGTGGGAGGCAGATCCACCAACCTAGGTTGCGACTGACTACCTGCCATCTGAACCACTGAATATCTCCGAATAGATAGCCTAATGCCCAACCAACCGGCTCATTACCGTGCAGCGATTCATGCATCACCACCTCCTTGACGCCAATGGTAGGGATAGGGATAAATATAGCACTGATGATGCAAACATAAACGTAGAAAGCATAAATCCACTTCCGAAATACAGCTTGTGGATAAGTAAGTGAGACGAAAGTCTTCGTTGAGGGGGATGCCAATCGTTTTTTTCGGCCAGATGATGTATGGGTTTGCGGCTTCCGCTGCCTGCCCGTCCCCGGCAGAGTGTGTCTACGAGCCTGTGCCATTGCTGACTTTTTCTCGGGGACATCAATATCCGAGAGGGCATTCACCTCATAATCTCGGAGGGGTGGTACACTTTCTGCACCCGTGGTCCGCACTCGAGTGAGCCCTCTTGATAATCGTGCACTGTCATCTGTATCGTTTGGGTCATCAATGGCTTCGCACGAGCTGCAGGAAGAGCTATCCAAGGGCGCATGGAACAGATCATGCCTCATCCTCCGCCACGACATGATTGTTGAGAAAAAAGCAGTGCTTCGCTTCATGGAACTCGACGGGCGCTTGAAGCGCCATTTTGGTACACGGGCAAGTGCTATCCCCCAGCGTATTGGCTTGCTACAGGACACCAGGATATCAAGGCCTCCTACCCAAAGCATTGCTTTGAGAATAGTGATTTGGGGAGAAGAGGATAACAAAAGGATATTGATAAGACTGATAGACAGCAGTTGCAGCTCGGCTGGTAGGAGACTGGTGGTTGTCAGGCTGTGTAAGAGGCTTACAATGCTCCAGTGTAAGGGATAGAGAAGCATTGCTGCCTCAGGAGAAAGGACTGTCGGTACTTCATCTGCCTTCCCGACGCCCACCTGTACAGCTGCGAGGTCACTTAGAACATGGGGTATAATCAAAGGCGCAGACGCCAATATCCAGTGGAGCGAGCTGAGATCTTCACCAGCCGGGGACAGCATAGGAATCAGGGCTCGTGGGAGGGAGCAAAGTGCGAGGATGGTGTTAGGGAGAAGCACTGCCGGATTGTCAACGGCAATCAGTAATGAAACCAAGAGTGTCATGATCGGGGGGTAAAACAGGGGTGCTGGATCGAAGGACGAAGGCAGCAAAATAGGTAGTTTGCTCGAGGGCTTTCGGTGCCAGTAGGCCCAAAGCAGTAGGCGTAGTGGATATAGAACGACCAAAGCTGTCACAGTTCCAACAGCATGACCGAGTTCTGCGTGAATATCCATTAGCCATTCTCACTAGGCCAACGCACACAAGAGGGTCATTATTTACCGCGACTTGACCTCTGCAAGATAGGCCGCACCTGCGCATTGGTGCATACGCATAGGCCTAAGATGGCGATAATAAGCAGCTCGGTGAAGCGACGGATGGATTCCCTCGCCCTCCTCCTCCTCCACTTGTCTGAGGTGATAGTGGAGGTCTGAATCCACGCCGACGTGTCCTTCTTTGCGATGAGGGAGAGTGGTCTATCTCCGTCATCGAGGGCCGCGGGGGTGACAAGGTATGGGGTAGAAGCGCCGGAAGAGGCCTCATTTCGACCGCGCAGGCCCTTGTGCAACCTTCTCGGGGCGGGCAGGCCCTTGAGGAAGTGCTCATCATCGGCCTCGGTGCCACTATCGGTGGGCGGTGGGCTTCGTCGTCCAACGGCATAGCGACTACAGGGCTCGAGCAGCTCAGAGGTTCGGCGATGGTACGGATGGGGAGATCTCGATAGCGGCCTCAAGTCGTCGTGATCGAGATGGTTCAGATCATCTTCACAAGCGCTCGCGGAAAGACCAAGATGGTCAGGCATATCGGAGGGGGGACCAATTGGCCTCAAAGCTTGTTCCGTGTCATGAGAAATGGGGGAGACGATGTCGACTGTAATGAGTGACTGTAACGAGGTACGGTATGATTTCGACGTCGATGTGCTGCAAGCCGTCAGGAGGTTCAAGGAATAGAAAGCCGAGTTGGACTGTGGAAATGTTTGCGCAGGTTGGAGCCAAACAGGCAAATAGTCAATCACATGTGTTTGTCGAGCTTAATGTGAGCTGTTCAGTCACTCGACCTTGCACTACGTGTAGACTAAGTATACTACGTGCCTGCAGTATTGCGTACTTATGTGGGGGTATATACCTATTAGATAGGTACCTTACTTTACGTGTCTTAGGTAGTTAAGTTTATCGATAAGACGAATATTACCTAACTTAACCTACAGCTATTTATCTAGGTACAACTATCAATGTCCAGAACACATCTTTAATCAGCGCATATTGTTATAATCATATTATTGTAGCATAGTATATGCGATCCAGGTCGGTATGCTTCAAATAACAACGTATCCTACATGTAAGCTTCAATTGGAACTATCCCTATATAGGTTGCATCTCTTCATTATGATGATTAGGTAATATACGAGTAGGCCTGTTCTCTAGCAATGCTTCCTTTGTTAACGCAGTGCACCTTTACCATGACGCGTGAAGGTTACATCTTTTCACGTCATACAACTCATAGTACACAGTGATGCGCAACACATCTAACAATCAAGCTTTGCACTGAGAACATACATAGCACAAGGGATCAAACATGTTATGTTAATGGTGGTGGGACACTGCGTACCACATCTCCAACACCGCCATAAGTTGTGGTAAACCAAGAGAGGGTTCCTCGCAGGAATTGATATATCTGTCAATACCATGATTATTTGTCACACACTATAATAACCCTGGATTAATATCATGTTGCTGGAAGAAGGGGAAGGAGAGAAAAAAACAGAAAAAAAAACAGAAAAAACAGGACAGGAAGAAAGATAAAGGTAGGGCAACTTGCTACGAAGTGGTGTAAGTTAAGGATGACGAAAACCTCGTATTCCGACCCGGAGCCCACAAGCCGGAGTACTAGCCCGAGCAGTCGTGTAAATGCGCTAGTACAAATAGAGACTAGGCACGCCCATCCAAACGTCATTCGTTCATCTACCATTTTAGAAGCAGCCAGCCCAGTATTTCTTCACACGGAAGGCTGATCTAGGTAGGGTGTTTAAATAGGTTTTGAGATGAATGGAATGGAACAACGGGGGAAGGGGAAAGAAGGAAAAGAGAGTTCACCTAGATAGGTAATTGACTCTATCACCCATAGCTATTATTTGACAAGACACTTGAAGACGGAAAATGTACAGGGTAGAGGGAGTTTGGCTAAGCACTCGGATATGGGGCTCGTAGTGGAGGTTTGGAGGCTGGGTGTCATGGGCCGGGCGTACCGAGCCTTTTGGACTCCCGCGGACTAAGATCATCAACACGTCCGGAACACGAGGAATAGAAAAAAATAGAAGGCTAAGCTGCCGCTACGGGTACTAAGCAGTAACACCCTTGCTAGGTACTCTCGGCCCCTAGCTAAGTGTAAATTTGCAGTGCACTGTAGCCGTCTTCATAGCACCGTATTAACTACCTATACATGTAAATATATATGTGTACATGCGTGTATATATATAGGTAGTGTACGGAGTACCGGTATTAGGTATTCTACATCTAAGTACCTACTACGTTACCCTCCAGCTGGGATAAGAGGTAGAGACGGCGTAGACGGACTTTGAGGTCACATATTCAATGTAACATTAGTTAGTTAGCATTTAACAGCTCAGGTCTGCTCCTGCGCAGTTATTGCCGTCTGGTTTTATTTCGAACAACCCATAAAATAATTCAGTAGTTGAACCCGCCTCAGCTGACGTTAACCTAATGATGTAGATTACGAGTACCGCAGTGTACTGTACATCCTATTCTCTAGGCACCCACCAATCGGACTATACACACGGTGCTTGATGATCTGGCACCGCCCACCCGGCCGGTACGCCCAAAGAAAAGAAAAACAAAAAAACACACATGCGGATGCGGCTCGAATCAAGGCATATCCTAGCTCGTCTAGTCTAGCTAACCCACTGCAGCGTGGTGTAACCTCTGTATCTACCTATATATAAATACAACGTACATATATCTAGCGTAGTGTAGGCACCTACCGACTGGGCCCTTACACAGATGTTCTCTTCCCATCTTGACCTGTCGTCCATCATACCGTTCCATCCAGCCATATTCCGCTCCAATCCCCAAGAGGATTCCCGTTATCGGTGAGAAGGCCACTGCTCCGAGAGTGTCTAGCCGAGGAGAAGGCTCCGTAGATTGGGTCGGCACGATGCCAACCATGCGGACAGTTCTTTTCACATTCTTCGTCTACACCTCTTTCACGGCCGTCTTGACCGATGCGGCCTACTTCCGTATCAGAGAAGTGCGGGAGGATCCTTTGGGGGTGGAGGACGTCGACAATACCGTAAATCAGAATGGGGATCGCACAGTTTTCTCTCGTCTGCTGAGCGCCGTCTCGCCCCAAGCTCTACACCAGCTTCTTCACGAGTACGCTCCAAACACCTTCAAGGATGGTGTCCTTGGCTCAGAGCACCAGGCCGTTGAAGCAGTCCACGCCAGGAGTTCCGAGCCCGTGACGAGCCTTGTTCGCTTGGCTATTCGACAAGGAACGTCTGGGAACGACACAACCACGTCGAGTACCGCGGCATCTTCTACTCCGCCTACTACCTCGGACACGCCATCGACAACATCGACCAGTGAATCTACTACATCGACGGAGCAAACGCCCACAGAACCCACAAGCACCCCCCAGGATACACCGACATCGTCCTCATCGACTCCAGCAACCACACCAGCTCCTACTTCTTCTACACCTACGCCTACTCCCACTCCTTCGTCTACTTCTACTTCTACTCCTATTTCGACTCCTACTTCTACGTCTACTTCTACTACGGAGACAACTGAGACCACCGAAAACCCTACCCCTACTTCGTCATCCTCGTGGCAGACCTCTAAGTTCCCAGGCGATACAGACTCTTCCAGTAGTAGGTTAACGCACTTTATTCGAGTATCTTTGTACAGCAATTCCACGGCGTGATAATATGGCTAATTAGAGAGCATTCGTCTCCGCCGCTTTTACTTGATTTTCAATCCCCTCCTGATTCCTATCGATACGCCCCGTTAATGGGACTCGTTGCTTTAGCTGCTCCCGTCCCTTTTAAACTTGTGTATGTTTATCGTTCTAACGCTGTTCAGCCTCCACATCTACGACATCGACTACCCCTACACCGACTTCAATGACCTCGACATTCACGTCCACACTTCCTGGTGGCGTTGTGACGACGGTTACGGAGGTCGCGGTGGTAACGCCCGGCGTTACTGATGGAGACAGTACTCCGACGACTGCCATTGGTAATCTACAGACTGGATCGGCGGCTCCAATTCTGAGAAGGCCCGGGTTCGAGGTTCTTGCCGGTTTTCTTGTCGGCGGTGTCATGCTCGCTTAATCAAGTGATTATAGCACATATTAAGATGGCATATGGCTTGGTATATCATCGCTCGGTGGGGAGACCCGAGGCATTGGATACGGTGGAAGAAATCTTGGGCAATTAACAATAAGGTAATACATACACAAGTCGGCATTCATTGGATAGGCTCCTTGTTACGGATGTATTATTGGGATCATCCTTACAAGCCTTGGAACATTAGGTATTGACGGCGTCGGCCATCGGACATAATACAGGTGGTGGCTAATTTGGCCATCATTTCTTCTAACGATATTACGATCACTGTAATAATACAGAAATCACCAGCGGCAGGTCAATAACAAATAGGTAATGGGGATTTTAGACTAGGCGGCCAATAGTAACTTTAATAAGAATGTCAGCACCCTTCTATGACGAACTCCGTCTTCATTCCGAGTCTGTATACGTCTTGCGCCGCGCGTGCATACGCACCACCTACATAGGTACGCAAACAAACTCAGCCCCGAGAATCTTCACGATATTTCCATGAATAAGCTATAGTTCAACCCGAGTCTCGCCGACGTTTGGTGTATTCACGTAGTAACTGACTTCTGATTTGTTTCCATCCACATGCATGACACGACAATAAGTCACCGGTTAGAATTCACCAACTCTCAACATTACGAAGCCCACTGGTATCTGAAAAGGCTCGACTACATGGCAGCGACTCTATTATCCCCTTATTCGTTAACTACCTAAGCCATGTGAAGATTCCCTTCTTCACCCCGTTTCAGGCCTGGCTATGGCTGCGCCCCATTTCCTAGCGTCGTTAGGATAGTTTACAAAATCGCGTCTGAAGGCTAGTTCCGTCAAGACGCGGTTCAGACGTCGAAGTCGCAAGGCAGCCTTGCATAACTTCACGTTCATTTTGAGGCGAGCTAGATCGTAGATTGTGGTACACTGGGATATGAACCTTGAGAGTCATCTTGATATTCCGGTATATTAGCCAAGCAAGCATATGCTACGGATCCAAAGCGACAGGCCGGTATCAGTGGCGGCGTGCTAACAGTAAGTTGCTTCCCTCTTGGCGTCCGATTCCAGCTCTGGCCGTCGGCAGTAGCACGGTGACTTTGCTGTTCGATGTCCGGTCCGTCATGTCCTTTACCCGGGGCCGATCTTGGGCATGTCGTGATGCTCGCTCAGCTTGGACAGATACGTGTTCAGGCTTTCTACTCTTTCTTTATGGGTCTTTCGGATCTCTGAAGCAAGGGCAGGGTCCTCGAGCATTCGTTGCATCTGTTTGCGCAACGCACGGTACAGGTCAGCGTCTGATTCCTCCACTTATGCAACAGAACGATCAGGAAAGGGGTCAGAAAGGGCAGCAAGATACGTGGGTGGGTGGCGGGGCGTCCGGGCGTCTGTATGTTACCTTCTTCTTCATTGCCTCTTCGTGTCGCCGCTCAGCTTCCGTCTTGTACTCGGGCTCGGGTTCTGATTCATGGCCAGACGCCGCTGCCCTCTTGGCGTCCTCGATACCGTCTCGCTCATCCGATTGCGTCTCAGCGCTCATTGTGGTGGGTAGCGACCGTTTGAGCTTCGCCGACTTGTCTATATCCTTGTTCTGGCTCTGGCTCTTGCTCTTCTTCTTCTTGGCCTTTTGGACCTTCGCCCCCTTTAGTTTCAGGGCGCCGCCAGCCCCAGCCGAGAAGTAGTCGTCTGCCGGCATGTCTGTTCAATAACGCGAGTCTATAAAATGTGTCTGGCATAGACAGAGCCTCGATAAGAAGTTTATCTTGAGGACCGAATTATGTACATATGTATACTAGTACCTAGGTACTTAGAGGCACCCTAGCAGTTTGGCAGCTGAGGGACAGCTGTCAAGTGGGCGCTACCTACCTCTTACTTACATAATAGGTAAAAGCAGGCGGCTCTCAGGTAGACCCACTTAGTCCACGAAAATATTCCTTAAATGCGATGGGGGCTTCCGAGCTTCTCCCATTCTCTTCTCTCTTTTCCTTCTTCAGATCAAAAAGTATTCACAGAGTCGCCACGACCGTCACCTCGATATCTAACAGTGATGAGTTGCCATTCCCACACGGGAATTTACTCTGGAGAACAATCTCCTTACTAGGAAGTTTCCCGCCCGTCTTCGGACTGTGGACGGGGGATGTCGATTTGAAAGGAAACATACCATGAAGTGCCATTAATGGGTTACCCTTGTGTGAATCGGTGCAGAATGAAGCGCCTCTCGATTGGATCTGCCAGGACAGGTTGTATAGATAAACGGCGGCCGATCACGTTCACTGCGAGCCTCCGATGCAAGAATATATGATAATAGAGGTGCAGGTATCGTAAACTCCTCCTGTCACGCGCCATACCCGGGTATATATATTTTTATGCACACAGCCCCCGCGTCTCTGTCTGATGCGGGTGTACACGTCTCTACATCACCCCCGCCTCTGAGATATAGCTGAGTTTCGGACAATCAGGTATTTATCTTGTGCGTAGCGCGTGTGAATCGAGTTGTTTATGCTATTGCCGAAGACCAGAATGCAATTGGGACATAAAGCATGGCTTGTCTTACCGTCATGTCTTGAATGTCTTGGGGTGTCTTGAACATCGCTTACAATCTAGCACGAAGGCACCAGATAACATAGGTTGGCCTACGCTCTCCGTAATGTATATCGGAGGAATGCCTTGAAATCACCGCCTCATTCCCGTTGCTATTCAGTCCCACCGGACAACTGCCAGAAATGTTTGTTATGGATCACTCGTTGCTATGTTTTTGTGGCCCAGGAGGTGGTGTTCGGCCACAGTCCATGATGGCGATGCTGTCGTCCGCTTCCGGTATAAAGATGGTAGCTTCACCCGGATGTTTCCTTTCACTCTCGTTCTCATCATTAGCTTCCACCTCCTACCTGATCATCACAGTCACTCGTTCATAGCCTTTCGGCAACCACACTCCTTTACCAATAGCAATATCACTCATTTAGCTACACTCGCTTTGTTCTTCAACACACGACAATTATCCAGTATAACGTGTTAATAGCATATTAATAATATCGGCGCATTCATCAAAATGTCTCTCGGCAACATTACTTCGTCGGCTTTCCTGTACTGCCCTCCCACCACTCAGACTCAGTTCACCACTGTCTACGAGACTGTCCTGCCTGCTGCCTGCGAGACGAGCAAGTGGTTGGCTACCTACACAATAACTGAGACCTGTGTCGGTGAAAAGATCGACTATGTCACCCCTACTATGCCCCCAGGATTCGTTGTTACCACCGTTAGCTGCCCCGTCTGTCCCGAGTCCGAAGTCGTCATCACGTGCCCCGGCGCGCAGCCTACAGGCTATGGGCGGCCAACTGTACATATCAACGGAAACGGCGTCACTGCTACCATCATCGCTTCGCCAGCCCCAGTACCTAGCAATGGCAGCCCTGCTGCGCCTACTGGGGTTCCACCAGTTTATGAGGGCAGCAGCGGAGGAAACGGTGGTAACGGAGGAAACGGCGGTAATGGAGGAAACGGCGGTAATGGAGGAAACGGCGGTAATGGAGGAAATGGTGGTAACGGCGGCAATGGTGGTAACGGTGGCAACGGAAGCAACGGAAGCAATGGCAGCAATGGCAGCAACGGAAGCAACGGCAGCAATGGCGGTAACGGAGGAAATGGTGGGAACGGCGGCAACGGAGGAAATAGCGGCAACGGAGGAAATAGCGGCAACGGAGGAAATGGCGGCAACGGAGGAAATGGCGGCAACGGAGGTAACGGCGGCAACGGAGGAAATGGTGGCAACGGTGGCAATGGCGGAAACGGTGGCAGTGTGGGAGGTGGCAGCAAGGGCAACGGTACGACCAGCAACCCTCCTCCCGCGGTGGTCAACGGCGCTGCGGCATCATTGAAGAGGTCCTTGATGGTCGGTACCGGTTTAGCCTTCCTGGTCGGTCCCTTCATTCTTCTATAAACATTCGAGGTCTATGTTATGGTTTTCTAGCTGGACATTGTCTTTGAGGGGGCTCTTAGCAAAAACATCTCTTCCTTTTTGTTGGGTATGGTTGACGAATTATGTCTATTTACTGTCGAGAGAGGTGGTAGGTATAGGAGCTATGCATGGGTATCTCACCCTTTGGGGTTATTTTGTCACTTCTATTCTTACGCAGTCATCTCCATTAATCGATTCAAAGTTTTAGGATTCCAACATAATCTGCTAAGTTGCTGCCTTCATGACCGGATATGTCTGCATATGATATACCGACAATAATACTGTGAGATACCTACAGATTACGCCCGTATTTTGTGCAAATGTGTCGCTATACGTATCTAGTCCTAGGACTTCGTTATCCAATACCTAACTACGCGTTTCATACATTGTTGCCCCGGAGTGAATAGATAGCCCTAGTAGTCACATAGCAGGCGGGAAAGGGGTCAGTAGCCGGTACGTTGGCCAATTGGCCCCTGGGGCTTCCCAATGTCAGTTGGTGGGAATAGCCCATATGTATACACCAAGCCCACTATATAGACCCTAGTGGTCTATATGTGACTATATCACCTGACAGGGTAATAAACCAATTCTAATGATGATGGCCACGACTCTTGAAGTGACATTGGATGTTAAGTTAGTCCATCGATGGTCCACAGAAGTTTTAGAAGGCAAATATCTTAGAGAAAAGTAGTTTTGAACCAGTATAAAATATCGAGGGAGGATAAAGACCAAGAAATATACCAATAGTGTCAACATATAATCCATTTTGAACTTACTATTAAAGTGTGTTTAAGTTACATAAATCGTATTGTTAGGTTAATCTAGGTAATAATGTGAAATAGAATCGGAGTATCCGAGGGCCTCAAGTCTGTTCTTTGTTAAGATTGATCATTGGTATTCTCTCTATTTCATTTCGAGCTTGGTACTCTAAGACTAACGAAATAAGACATCATTTTGCTTTGTGCTTTAGTAAGTAGCCCGACAACCAACGTAAGGATTGGAATTTCCAACAGATATACGGTAAGTTTTTGTATTTAGTTAACACACCTGGTATAGCTTGTATGCGTCGCAGAAGCTGTCTTCATCTTATATTGACGCGTTCATGCTTTGAAACCTAGCCGATGCACACTGATATTCGAGCAATGGAGGAAAGCTTGAAGAGGTATCTAGGAACCCAGAAGTCTACTGCTCTAGATAAATTTGTCGACTAACTTATTTCGAAACTAATAGCCTAGTCTTCGTTTATAGGATTCAGTGTTTGGCCGTGTAGTGATAATTACAGGTACAAAAGGGTAGATGCTACTGGTGACGATGATTCACTCTGGACACACATAGACGTTTCGGCGAAGGGCGTGGTTAGCAGATGTACGACAGAAAGCGTTCTAAGAAAGCTTGACGAGGAGATAGGCGTGAAGCTATCACTGGAGCAAAAGCCGCTCCGATGATGAATCGGATACAGATCGCGCAGGATCCGGAGAGCATTGTCCGCTGGCCCCGAAGGTCTGAGATGCCGGGTTCTCAAGGGCGGTGGAAGACTTGACCCTACGCCCCCAGTGATTGTTAAAACCGAGTTTGTCGAGCTCGAGCTAGCTTCCGAAGGGTGACTATCAGGGGTGATGTCGCTAGCTACTATACACAGTATAGTGGGAGCACACCGACGCCGCATACCAGCATACTAGGTTAGGCTATGAGCTATGGATGAATTAAGTCGTGTTAATTGGATTGAGCAGATGATGTTAGGCCTTGTGTGGCAAACTCTGCATACATAAGTACTGGAAGACTTCTGTGTCCAACATGACCCCGAGAATATATGTTGATTAAGTTCTATTTACATACCGTGGTTTCTAGTCTCTTGGCGGGCGGAAGAGTTGAAAGTAAGCCTTACCGCTCTTAGTCATTATATCGCAAATCCCGGGGTTGACAGTAGATGGCTTTGGATTGTCACGATAGGTGTAAATTCTCTTCACGGGTGTGCGAAACGTCTAGACTACTAACCTACAACTTTGATGAAGCACTACTGTGAGTCCGTGGCGTATGTGTACTGTAGATAAGTAGACTGCCGGTACCGTATCTGACAGATGAAGAAGTCCATGTACGCATATGTATAGACTATTTCACAGTGGCACAGATAGGACAGGGGTTGTCCTTGAGTCGCCCAATAAGATATTGACCTGGTCCCATGCGGACGGTTCGTAGTTATCGACCTACTTCTTTGGGCAAGATGTCTAATAACACACGTGGAACAGCTCTCGCGGCCGTGATTCTGACCTGGTCGCTTCGATACAGTCCCTACCTGTCTATCTCTACTCGATTCGTCGGCAAGAAAAGAAAACGAGGAATATCAGCTGGGTATCCCTTGACTAGCTCCGAGGCTGACTTACTAAAAAGCCAGAGGACTTTTCTGGTGTTATATTTAATCGCGCATCCTCTTTAAATAACGATAACAATAATCATAATCATAATCATAACGATAATGAAACATAATCGTATCACATGTGACCGTGAACCTCCATCAGACAGAAATTTCAAGCTTTTGGTAACAAACTTGGCTGCTCCTTAGCTGCTCGATCCCATCCCAAGCAACGCAACGCCACGCCTCATGGCCGTCAAGCATTGCTTCGGCGTCATCGGGACGGCGCTGACTCTTGCTCTCGCCCCGGCTACGCTGGCATGTCAGGGTTGCTACGCCCCGGCCAACCATGTCGAACATGTTCGCCATGTTAAGCGGATGCAACCAGACGCCCTCAACGCTACATACGGGCCTACGAGGGCGCTGGAATGGGGTCAATTGAACTTCATGCATACAGTATGTCTCTTTCCGCGCATTGGTCTCCTCCTACCTTCTGTCCTACGACGGCGATGGGCTAACTGTAAATGCGCATTCGTACGTAGACCGACACTCATGGTTGGCTGGAAGGACACCTGAAGGAGAAGAACTACGGTGCTGATTGGGGCGACTTTGTCACTTTCTCGACACACTTCAAGCACCAGGCCGGCAACAGTAAGCGACAGATGTCGTGTTTCTTCAACGGCAGTGTTTACGGCCAGGCAGTCTCCTACATTTATCCTGACCCCCTCCTTTTTTTCTTTCCTTCCCTTGGGCACTTTCTGGTAGACGTGTACCGCCTTGCATGGTGATTGTATTTGGAGTCCACTGGGCTTTGGTTCCTCGAGCTGTCAGTACCGTTGGAGACTAATGCTGATTGGTATCCGATTATGTAGTGGGCGTCGATCTCCTCTTAGTCGATACAGGTATGTGTTGGCCGCGAGACCCTGATTCCTGATCTGGCTAATGCAGTAGAGCAGGCGACTTGCACGACGGTGCGGGCTTGAGTGATGCTACATCGCCTGATGGGGCCATTTCTATCAATATTTTTGACGATGTCGACTATGACTTGCTCGCAATCGGCAACCACGAGCTTTACTTGGCAGATGTGGCCTACCAGACTCTGTAAGTGACCTTGGAGTCGATCCAGACGCTTACGAGCTATTCCTCGGACGGAGCAAGACTTGCGCGACGACAAATGCTCATTTCATCATTTCGCCTTGTAAACACCTGGAGATATCCGGGACGCAGTTGATGTGAGAGAAAGGCTGACATTCGATCTCCAAAGGAACGAGATCTCGGCCTACTGTGAGTAAATATCGCAGTCGTTTTCTATCGCAGTAGGCTTCTGTCTGGGCCGATACTATAATCTATTGGGACCGCCCCGCGGCTTCGAAGCGCTCATAGATTACACACAAGTGGCTGTTACTTACCTTGAGTGTTCGCAGGGGGTGACAAGTACTTGACCTCAAACGTGCAGATCGCGGATCAACAGACTGGCGAGTGGAAGTACATCGGCAAGACGCATAGATATTTTACTAGTGAGCATGGTCTGAGGATCATGGCATTTGGTGTCTTGTATGATTTTACCGGTAAGTGCCTCTCCTAAAACATAAATAACCATTTCTGTAGAATTCAACCCGGCTCTGACGAATGACAGGGAACACCAACGTCACTAAAGTCATCCCTGCTAAGACCATGGTAACTCAGAAATGGTTCTTGGAAGCTGTTAACAGTTGCGATCCTATCGACGTTTTCGTTCTCATCGGTCATAACCCTGTCCGCGATAGCAGCTTCCAGACAGTTTTCGATGCCATCCGGGCAGTGCATCCCAATACTCCTATCCAGATTCTAGGTCTGTGCTTCGACCGACTCTTCTGCCATGCTGAATACGCGCTGACTAGCACTCAAGGCGGTCACAGTCACATTCGCGACTTTAGTGTTTATGACGACACCAGCGTCGCGATCGAGTCGGGTAAGTTGGGGTCTTAGAGGGCCTTTGAGGGCCTTTTTTGTCTCCTTTTTAGTCTCTGATGGAATAAAGTCGTGCTGATTGGATATACACGTCTAGGCCGATATTGCGAGACACTGGGTTGGCTCTCTATGTCTGGCTTCACCAAGCAAAACAGCGGCTTCGAAGGTATTTTCCCCAACCCTGCCGGCGTGCCAAACCCCACGCGCAAGGCGACGGAGAATTCCACTTCGCCTTTTACATTTTCTCGTCGGTACCTTGATTGGAATCGCAAGACGTTTATATACCGTAAGTTGCTTTCCCTTTCCCTCCTAGCATCCCAAAAGCGAAGCCACCGAATGCAGACTTTCTATTCCTGTATTCAGCTCTGAAACAGTCATTTACCACGCTGTAATCACTGATGTCGACTTTAAGATGCCGAGACTTGGTATGACCACAATTTCGACTATGATAACGGACGGGCTACCACGGCAGATATCAGCAAATATAGAGAGCAGCTTAATCTTGGGCTGTTGTACGGCTGTGTGCCCCAAGATTATTGCATGACATGTGTTCCGTTCGACAGCTCCGACAACATCTTCCCGCTGCTGTCGACGGCCCTGGCTGAGATTGTCGTTAAAGAAGAGCGTAGCGACACGGCCCGCTACATCATCTCCAATACTGGAGGTATCCGGTTCGACATGTATAAGGGACCTTTCACCTACGATGATAGCTTCATCGTATCGCCGTTTCTCGATGCATTCTTGTACATAAAGGACGTGCCCTACGAGAAGGCCAGCACACTCCTCGACTCGCTGAACAAGGCCGGCGCGAGCGGAAAGCGTTCATTGGGATATATGCCCGTCACGCGTGATATCTGTGTCGACCCCATTGTGGAACCACGCAGCGAGGTGAAGCGTGACGGCGAGCGCTGGAACAGCATTCGCGGAATCACCAGGCGCCAGGTTGTCGATCTCGTGCCTGGATACACGACGACGGATGACTGGGGCAACGACGGAGACGACACGGCGCACTCGGAGATTCCGTACTACGATATCCCTGATTTCTTCCAGGGTGCGGCCGGATTCGACGAAAATGGCACAGCCGACGTTGTCGACGTGGTATTCGTGGACTTGTAAGTAATCCAACCCCCAAACCGCTCTCCTCTGCCTCTGCCTTGTCCGATCCTCTCTAGGGACGGCTATCTGCCCTGGTACCGTCCTAGCAATGTATTGGAGGCTTATTCTATGTGTCCAGTATCGAGAGCGATGTGCTTGCTATTCTTGGCTCAGGTTTCAGCTCGGCAGATGTCGATTATTATATCAGCGCCAACTTTACGACTCGGGATTATCTACCTCTGTTTGTGAAGCAGTCGGAAGCTTTCCAGGCCGACTATCCTAATTGCCCGAGCAGTTAACTTAATAGAGCAGGTCGGACTATAAATATCATAAATATGAACCCTATGTAGGCTCAAGGTTCTACCCAGAAACTAATAGGCTAGCCCATCTGAGGCTATAACATCGTGAATTAATTCGCCCGTGACTTCATAAGAAACAACTCGCTACTGTTACCTAACAAGTCTGTCTGACATGCAAGTGAACAAGTAGCAGCCATTAGTCCTCGCTATCTCCGTCAAGCTTCTTGCTCCGGTGCTGTTGTCTGACGAACTCGGCAATATGGCCATCATGCTCGGGGCGGTCTGGGGGGCCTGCTAGCTCTCTTGATGGCGGCGCTTCGTGCTGCTCTTGGCCATTCTTGGTTCTGGACGCTGCCGGGATATACTCGGCAACTTTATTATAGTCTGGAAGTTAGAACACGGACTCATAGGCTTATCGCCTCGAGGTAATGTTGCTCAACGACGGGTGGTCTGATCGGCCAAATAACTACCGACCTTTCTCCATCAGACTCGAACTGCTGCTTTTGTCATGGACGCTTGCGGGCTGACCAGCTTCTTTGGCGGCTTCGTCTAATCGATCTTTGAAGGTTGCCTGTGTGGGTTGAGTGTTTGGAGGTGTTGCTGAAGACATTGTTATTAGTGTCTGCACAATACTCAACCACCTTCTTCTTTGCTTCGTTAACTGTTGGCGATTGCTATTGCCTGCTCGAAGTTGAGGGTGGCAGACACTACGTATAAGCGAACTACTACGTCACTGTGCATTAGGGGCGGGATATATACTACCTAAGACCTGAAACTCAGCTTTGCAGGGGGGGTTATGAGGCTGGTTTTCCAGCTGTACGTGCGTACTGCGTACGTAGTGGGGTGACAGCGCCTTATCTACCTAGGTAGGTAAGGTACCTACCTACCTATGTAAGTACCTATGTAAGTACCAGGTAGGTTTAGGTACATACCTAGGTAGGTAAGATACAGAAACCCCTCAACCCCGCCAGCTCAGCGTTGAACCTTTGTTTAAAAACCATTCACTTTCCGAGAAAACTTCCTCCTCCTCCTCTCTCGCCCCAGCCGCTGCGTGAGAGCCAGCATCGCAACGGCGACAGCAACGGCCATGGCGCCAATCCCCATCACCATCGTCACGGGGTTTCTGGGCTCGGGCAAGACCACGTTGCTGCTCAATCTCGTGCCGCAGCTCCGCGCCGCCAACCCGTCGTACCGCCTGGCACTGGTCAAGAACGAGTTCGGTGACGTGGCCATCGACTCGCAGCTCGCCGCCAGCAGCGCCGTGTCGGGCGTCCAGGAGCTGCTCAACGGCTGCATCTGCTGCAACCTCGTCGGCCAGCTGGGCCCCGCCCTCGCCGAGCTCCGCACCACCGTCAATCCCGACCGCATCGTCATCGAGACCTCGGGCTCTGCCTTCCCCGCCACCCTCGCCATCGAGGTCAACCGAATTGCGCGCGACACCGCCGCCCAGTACGTCCTCGACGGCGTCGTCAGCGTCATCGACGTCGAGAACTGGGCCGGCTACGAGGACACCAGTTTCACCGCCCGACTCCAGGCTCGCTACACCGACCTCGTCGTCTTCAACAAGTGGGAGGCTTGCGACGAGCGCCGTTTTGACGAGGTGAGAGATCGGCTTGGTGACCTGGAAGTCGATGTCGCCTGGGTCAAGAGCGACAAGGGCCGTGTCCCTGTCGGCGTCATCTTCGGCCTTGACCGAGGACTCACCCGCACCCTGACCGAGGATCATCCAGCCACAAGCCAGAACGGACATGGCCATGACCACCAGTCTGAAGTCGAGGTTCTCTCGGTCACGCTACGCGGGCCCGAAGACGCAGTCGTCGATGCACCGAAGCTCATGATGTTGCTCAAGATGGCCCCAAAAGATGAGGTTTATAGGATAAAATCAGTGTTAACGACCTCGTCGCTGGCCCAAGTTCATAACTCGGATCAAAATACTCCCATTTTAACACCACCATTAGCCCCACCCTCGTCTACCAGACATATTTTAAACTGGGCCTTTGGGCGGTGGACCTTTACCCCCATGGATAAATCTGTGAACGAGCATGGCTCTAGTGACGGAGTACTTCTGCGCATGACTCTCATCCTTGCCCGCTACGAAAGCGCGAAGTGGAAGAAAAAGCTCGAAGCGGGTGGGTTGCTGGAGCTTGCTAGCGAATCAGGCGAGCTGACTGTGACAAAAATTGCGTAGAGCTTTGACAGGCTGAATCGAGATTCTAGATATGCTGTAGCTGGCTTACTGTCTGCTATATACCTAAGTTTAGGCCAATATGGCCCGCCTACATGCCAAATCGCTATGGCATTTTCGCTTGCGAAAAATTCTGGGTAGAAGCTCTTCCTCCATTATTAGGATCGGCAGACAAGGGAAGAAGGGGGAGCCTCGATGGAGGCAACTACAGTACTTAAGCGCGCAGCATTAATGCTATACGTCTGCCGATCCGCGTGTTTAAGCACCGTGTGCCAAACCGACTTCGATAGCGTTCTAGAGCGTAATGCTGTTTGACGACGAAAAAGGAGTGCTATTATTACACGCGATGATATTAAACGGGTGTTGAAGATTGTAATTATAGGTATAGGAACTTCGTGTCATGATATCCGGGATGGACCAGGACGAATATTGAGAAGTAGATTTAAAAGAACTTTGCGTCATAGAAGCAGAGAACGCTGTAAGTACCTACTACATATTTGCGTTGTGCTCTCCTCGAGACGCTTGGATAAATGGAATAGAGAGACTACCAATCACAATTCATGCCCCATTACTAAAAGCTATCTAAACATCAACACCAGTGGTTATTTTACATGCTTTCTTTTATTCTGCTTGAATGACGACTGTTGTCAGCTTTTTGCTCACTTCCGATTATTAGTGTCTGGCCCTTGCTTACCCGAGCCGACGAGACCGGAACTGCCCCAAATGTCCGCCGATAAATAGACGTAAATAGACCTAGACAGACAGGTTGTCCTATCTACATAGTATGTAGGCGACTTCCAGATAACGTTCATCAAACGTAAAGCCAGAACAAAAAAACCATAGACAGCAGGAGCATGGCAATCAAAAACGTCCATCGTGCCAAGACATTTCCTGAAGGAAGAATCAAATCATAAATTAGTTATCGCACGTTTGCCTGGGCGAACTTGCCATCCCCACCTATCCGAAGAGAAAAGAAGAGAGAAGAGAGAAGAGAAATCCACAGACTTGTTATATGTTGGACATATATCGAACAGTTTCGTTTCCCAGGCTACAGATTTTTACTGCGCAATACCGGCACAGTTGTTATTTCTATTCCTCTGGGCCCTGATTTTGTATCTCCTTTTTACGCCCCACCCCCTTTACATTTACGCACCGTTGATTGTGTGTGTGTTTTTTGGGCCCTTTACGCATGATCGGTATACTGACTGAGTAACAATGAGCCACTTCTGCTCTTGCTCAAGCTCTCGTGTGCCTGCATAGATGCGATGTCGTGTTCCCCTTTCATTTTATCCAGAGAAACTCGTCCTTACTCAACGCCAAAGATCTCGATCACCCTTCTTGGGGCCTTGGCTACTGCCTGGTCGGGGCCACTCGTCCCTTGACTGTCCAAAGCTTGAGGTACTACTCTTGCGTCCATGACCTCCCATGTTGTCACCTGGTACGCTTAGGAACCCACCGTGACCATCACCCTGTATGATACTCATCCTAGCACCGCCGCCAGCCTGCCAACCCGTGCCTATGTCGGATAGGCCGTAACTGCTGAGTGGCCGGCCGCTCGCTGAACTTCCGGACCGCCCGTGGCGCCCTCGGCCTCCGCTACTACCGCCGTAGGCATCGAAGGGATCCATGCGCGTACTGCCCCAGTCCAGGTCATCATCGCCCTTAGTAAAGATTTCGAGGGTCTGGTTCAAAGACAACATTCCCGGCCCACGCGGGCCATTGAATGCTGATGCAAACGGGTTGTTAGAGCTGAATCGAGACGTGGGGTTATTATAGCCTCCTATGCCCGATGGCGAAAGGCCCCCGCCTCCCGCGTTGAACATGCGTGTGCTGCCCGCGCTACTTGGGCGCTGAGCGCTTCCCGCAAAGCCGGGCATAGGCGGCGGTAGGCCCAGGAGTAAGTCGGGGAAGGTCTGATCTCGCACATAGATGGCTGCTAGGCGGGGTAGACCACCTGCGAAGAGCGACGATGCCAAGTAATTATAGTAACCGGCGGTGGTGCTCGCGTATGCCGAGGTCGCCGGAGAGGCGGTGATCTCGTAACGCAATGTTTCGAGGGCCCAATTGGATAGGGGAGGGATAGTGACCCCGTGAGATGGGAAGGGAGAGTCGACCTGTTCGGTGATGGATAATGTGACAAGACTTGGAGCATGTGCCAAGACATCATGGAGAGCCGTAGGGTGTGTTCCGGTATTGGACAAAGACAACACCTTCAAGCTACGTTTAGTGTCATCCCTGGACAAATACGCAATTAGGCCGTCGGCAGTGATGCGAGGGACGTCGGTGAGGACGAGTTCCTCCACGGGTGGGAAGGCGGGGAGGGTATCATTATACCGGAAGAAGTCATCGTCTAGCATCTTGCAGTCCGAAGCCTTGAGAGCGCGCAGATGTCGCATTGTGGCAAGGACGTGTCGTAGGACGGCAGGGTCCATGTTGATCCTGCCAAGCTCCAGAACCTCGAGGTCTGGCCACACATTTCCACGGCCCAGTGCCTCGAGACTGCGCTCACTTCCAGCCAGGTACGTCATTTTCCGAAGGCCGGGGCATCTGGCCTGGACCTCGAGCTTGAGGGTATGATGGACGGGGTCATCTGTGAATAGACCCTCGGGTAGATCAACGTATCTCAGGTTGGGCAGCACGGCAATGGTTCTCGCAAGGAGAGGGGCGCTCGACTCCCGCAGCATATAGGGGGTCTTGAAGTATTGCACAAGCTTCCCCAGGCGGGTAGGGTCGTCGCGTAGGGTACGGCATAGCAGATGCAGGCGGGCACCGGCCGGGTCCTCGGGGACGCCATTGCGGTCAAAGCGACTCTTACGCTTGCGCCTCTCAGAAAGGTCGATCTCTCGCTCGCAGTAATGGACAGAGTCTATACGAATGCTATGATACCTAAATGAAAGGGAGGGGATGTCACGGTCAGCCAAATGAAGGAATTAAGGAATGATAATGAACTACTTCGATGAGGGTGGAGGGTAACCTACATGAGTCGTATGGCAGAACTTCTCCAGCGCTTGCAGACCTGGCCAGCATGAGCGAGGTCGCGCAGATCACAGAGCATGCAGGCATCCTCAACGGCGCTCCTCTCGCAGTTTTCGTAGGATTCGTCACAGCTATGGGGGCAGACAAAGGCAAAGACCCTCTCGAGGATCGGGGCAGGCAGTTCGAGCCAGGGTGCGAAAATGCGGCTTCTCTCGGCAGCGTAGTTGTAATGCTGGTCGTGGCGGGGATTGTAGAAGCGGTACTTGTCGCGCTCTACATCGTCGTAGGCTTGTTGCTGTGATTTCTTGGACGACTTAGACTCCGACGTCGACTTCTTACTCCGACGGAAGAACTTCATGGCTGTGAATTTCATACTGGACGGATTACATGCAGCCGAAGCCGCAGTGCAAAGAAGGGGTCTAAGATGTCGTGTGATGACAAAGATGACGAGGGCGACAAGGAATGCGAATTGGGCGACTCGAGTCTCGCAAGAGAGAGCGAGACATGTAGGTACAACGAGGGACCTTGGGAGGGGGGTGATGGATCAGAGACGTGGGAAGAGAAGCGCGAAGGAGCTCTCTAGACTACCGACTTAAGTATCTAGATAAGGCAAGCACTTCAGTGGGGGGAGGGGGCGGGCAAGGGAGCCACGAGATTGGCACGGTATGTCGTGTATGTCATGTATGTCGTAGTGTATGTCGTCGCATGGGAATATGCTCTGCCGCCTATCTAGCTGATCTGTACAGACAGGATGGAGAGTTGTTATGGGGAGAGATTTTATGGAGAGACTCCCGTGGGAGACACTTGGATAGGCCCGTGAAGTGGTAGGCAAGGCTTGGCCAACCGTACACTCTCCTGTGCTACCTACAAGCAAGTCCACGACAGTCCGGAAACATGTGCAGTGCCAGTGGGTATTCTACATGGGGAAAACCAGCCAAGATGCAGGGGTGTATGCGGCGTTGTCGATACCGTCGTCGGTAGCGGCGGCGGCGGCGGTGGCGGTTTTTGCTGACGGGAGGCAGAGTGGGCGGGGAGATGGTGCAAGAAAGAGGAGAGAGAAGGATGAGGTTTGCCGTGAGGCTCCAGCAATTGTTTGGATGCCACTTGCATACAACATTGTTCCTACAGTATATTCCGTACGGTAGATACTTTGTCCATTATCCATTATCTAAGGAATTCCTTCCGCTAACTTCCTTCCAAGCTTCCCTTACTACAATTGGCAACACTCAACACTCTTCTAAATACCCGTGGACTACATGGAAAAGGGAAAGGCGGCATTATACTACTAGATACCTACCTCATATACTACAGTACTACACCCCCAGACATCGAGATAGACCTACATCCTGCGTACATACATCTGCGTCCGCATACTGCGTATGTACATATGTAGCGCAGGAACATACATACTGCGTAGTACCTACCTTAGGTAGGTACCTGCACATACAGTGCCGAAAACACAGTGCCGACCAGCAGGAGCCACGGGTATCTATCCCTGTAAGTATGGGGAATGGGGAACACCAACCTCCTCCTCCATCGTTCAATTACTCAGTACCTACCTATACTAAGTCGCACAGCTGAACCCACCGCCTGCCCCCACCTTACTACGCAGTACACATATGCTCTATCAATACCAAAGTGATGGGACCAACCATTCATGAATCTATACTTAGCTACCTACGTAACTAAGATAAACACCACGTTTCTACAGTAGGAAATCCCTAGTGCTGTAATTTACAAAATACGGTACTTTCTAACATCGGCCTATCCATCCGTACCATCCTCGCTCTACAGACTTAGATCCCATCTCATCTCGGCCGGTCCTTTTTCACATTCCTCTCACACTCCTCATATTCCTCACATTCCTCACGTCACACAGCTCCCTCGAGAGTGGTCCCCCTACATGGAACTCCAGATGTCATGCGTATACCTACATAAAGTACATTCTTGGCCTCCTCCAACACATGGTCATCGTTTGCTTGTTAGATTGCTGGGTATGTATATATGTATATTGGCGTGCCCCCATGGTGTACATTCGATACGTAGATGGAAACAGCCAAGAGAATAAAAAACCAAAAAAGAAAAAAGAAAAAAGAAAAGGGACGAGGGCGCGGACATTGAAGAGACGGCAAAACTACCCGCCAATGCATGTGTGCTATGCATGTGCTATGCAAAGAGCCATACTTCAACTGTAAATCAATCATGCTTTCTGCTCCTCTGTCCTCCCACTGCCAAGCCCCATGAGACTTAGGTATACCGTCAACTCGTGTGATACGTGCTCGCTGCTGGCTCTCAACCCTGGCCGCCGGCCTTGTCTGTCAAGTACGAGGATTGATGCTAGTGTAATTACGTCGAAATCAAATCGCTATGCGAAAGGGTTTGTGCAATGTTTCGTTTCAGTCCGCTCCGCTCCGCTCCGCTCCCTTAGCTTCCATTTAGCTGCACAGCCTCGAGGGGTGACGCCGGTCCCGATACGTTTGATTTTGTTCGTAGTGTCAAGGGGAACGGGTATTCGTCTGGGTCCTCCTCATCCCTTGTCATCATTGTTAGTTTGAAGAGTGCCTTGTGCGATTGGTTGGTTATGCTGAAGCTAGCCAGTCAACTTACGGTAGTTTCCACGCAACATAATCCTCTGTGCTTAAGCCTTCTCGTCCCTCTTGCAGACTGGCAAAATCACCGGGCGTCATCATCCCAGCCCGGTCGCGGGGCGAGCCAGGCACCGAAAACGGTCGCGATATCTTCTGTTCCACGCCGGGAATGAAGTCTCCCTCCTCTTCCTCGCCCGTGAACGAGGCTGGGTACGCTCGCCGCAATGCCAACTGTCGTGCCTTGACGTATTCCATGCCCATTCTCTTCCAGTCAAGCAGGTCACTCAGCCTCTCCGTGCGATTCCGCTGGTTAATACGTTGACGCCGGCTCTTTTGGCAAAAATCAAACATGCATGATGTCAGCTGATTGACCGAATCGTCGACACCCTTGTTACGTCGATCTACAATATAAATGCCGTAATCGCTCGAGTTCTCGATCAGCTCCTCCATATAGCAACCGAAGCCGGACAGGTTTGTCGTGATACTGGGGACTCCCATAACCGTGCACTCGGCCGGAGTATAGCCCCAGGGTTCGTAATACGAGGCGAAGACGCCCAAATTAGTACCGCGCACAAAGTCATCATAGTCTAATGGTAGGATAGGGTTTGAAGAATTCAAAAATTCGGGATGGAAGACAATCTTAACCCTATCTGTGGGATGATTAAAAAGCTGTACCCGGCGGATTTGGTTGAGGATGGGATCATCGTGGTCGTTGACCATGTTGTGCGTCACAATTGGCGGCAGCCCGTGACGCTTCATCGCAAAGAGTCTGCGTCTTAGCACCACGCGATCGGCGCTCGTGATGAGCTCCTTCTCATCAGGCATGGTATCGCCATCGTGCCACTTGAGGGACCGCTCAAAGATACGGCGGCCAATGCCACGCTCGATCACGTCAACTGTGTCTCTTAGCGATTTGACGACCGCCTGGCCTTTCAGCGCTTCGACGGTAAGGGACGTGGTCTGTGCCGGCATGATAATGAAGGCTACAACCGTGGTCTTGCTGCCCGAGCTCTTAAGCCTATGGTTCAACCGGGCCAGGGATTCAATAAACATGTCGACACCTTTATTGCGAAACTCATAGCGCCCGGCGGTAAAGAAATAGAGCGTATCGTCGGGAACGAAATCATAGTGTCCATAGAAATGACCCCGCACGAAGTCATGGATCTTCTCCTTGGCCTGCTGATGCAGATTCTGGAACTCGTGCACAGCAGAAAATTTAGTGACATTAAGGCCATTCGGCAACACCCCGTCGGGCTTGCGCTTTAGTAAATGTTCACTTTCGAAGGCGGTGATGTGAGACACGGTGGTGAACACGTCGCATGAGTGCGCGGCTGCGCGCTCAATGCAATAGCGGTGATAGATGCCCCGTTTCCCAGCCTCAGCATCCACATCAAAGTTCTGGAGGTTGTTATAAAAGTCGACAGAACCAGCGCAGAGGTATCGACCGAGCAAAGTAGCGTGAGTAGTGAAGACGGTAGTGACATCTATGTGACGTTTTTTGCAGAGCGGCAATGCGACGCCGGCAAGCCATTCGTGAAAATGGGCAATGACAGCTTTTTTCTTCTCGTGGCACACGTACTGGACCGAGTTAGCTAAGCTTGTCGGCCAGTGAGAAGGAACTGATGGGCCGAGAACGTACCTCACCTAGAAACCAGGCGACCAGATATCCGAAGACAATCGCTTCGTTCGTCTCGTCGTCGCCTGGGGGGGAAGGGATGCTTGCCACGTTCCATAGGTCGGCCTTCCATTCGTCCATATACTTGTATGCGGTCTTAGTGTCGATGAGTAGGACGCGGGGAGCACCATCTATCAACCACCTGCCATACAAGACGCCAATCCCCCGGTTACGCATAGCCTCAATACTCTTGACGAGCTCGGGGTTGGGGGGCTCGAGCTCCTCCACCTCGACAGCGGCCTAGAGAAGATGGTTAGCCAAGTAGTGCCAAACGCGACGGGCGTCCGGGCTGGCAACCGGGGTGCCACTTACAGACTGGTGGTTGAGAGGGCCAATGAGAGTGTAACGGTCGCCATACTCAGCGGTGGTGACGGGGGCTTTGGACTTGATGACAGAGTAGATGCCTCCGACTGGTAGACGGGTCAGAAGTCATCCACATGGCAAGGAGCGTATGACTTGCTCAGACGTACCACGATGAGCAACCTCGGTAGCGATCTCGAAGAGAATATGGTTCTTGATCTCGCGCTCAGCCCGATCCCCATTGTCGGTGGCCATGGCTGCGCTTGACGGCCGAGACTTCGGGGACTCGACGGGAAGGGAGACAGGCGGAACCGTGAGCTGCTTCTAGTGACCAGGGCGGAGCTCGCTATGAGGTGGTCGAGCAAGGGTGAGGCTCAACGGTGTTTCCCGGTGCTGAGACACAAAACTGTACAAGGGAGAGATAGAGATGAAGAGAGGCAAGAGAGCAAGTAGATGGCCAGCCCGCCGCTAGAGGCCCACCTAGGTTAAATAGGTCTGGGTTTGAAGCGAAATGGGAGCGAGGGCAAGAGTGGAGGAGGCGAAGGCGGGGATATATAGTGTAGAATGATGGAACAGGCATTCAAATTGGCAATGAAAAACATTCAGCGGCCTGGAATTGTCGAATGGCCGAAGGGCGCTTTACACTACTGAACAGTGCACAGAGTAGCATACCTACCTCGTGCTACTTACCGACTCAACAGGCACTACGTCAACCTGCGCATGCGCGCGACGGCAAGCATTCAATGTTGTCTGGGCGGGGAGGTACCGACTTAGCCCCGGAGCTTGGGTTAGCCGCCAATCAAACCAGAGTATTCGTCTCAAGACCTCAAGCAGTCCCCTAATGTAGGTACCCAAGGCACTCGAGTTCTGGCCGAGCTATCTACTTACATACCTATAGGTACCTGTAATATGTAGGTAACTTTCAATGTTATACCGGTACTGTACCTAAGAGAACTTAGTATGTCTGTAGGTACCTACCCCCTCTCCAACTCCCCACCTAAGCTACATGTTAGCAAGCGAGGTTGGCAGGGGTTTCCCCGTAGGCCTTTTTACACTACACAGTACACTACCAGGTACTTACAAATCACCACAAAGTACCTCCGTTTTCCAACGCTTTAGTTATATCTTAGAGTAGGTAAGTAATGGATGCCATCGGTCGACTAAGGAGGTGAGCTTTCCAACTGATTCCATCATAGAATGTAAGAACCTAAGGTGTACAGGTAGAAATAGTGTACTTACATGCAAGTTTTTACCGTAGGTAGCTAAGTACTTTAGCGCTATGCTTCATCCTGCTGATCTACTTCTGCTAGCTGCTAGTGTACCAGGTATAGCTACGCTAACACTAAGAGCGCCACCAAGGATGACGGATCGATCGACTGGTGACATGGTACAGTAGCGTTCCTATATTCCAACTACGGAAATTTGCAACGTCTTAGATCTGTGTTGGCCGAGCAGAACCGAGGAATGTACTTGAATTGCGAGGATATAAGTCTCACCTAACCCTCGGACACTACCCCATCGACAACAAGGAAACACGTGCACCATGTCGGCCATGCTCTATCTATCATCCATGGAGCTTTATCCAGAAGCCGTCATTGGTCTTGCTTAGTCAGAATGACGACAGTGGTCCACAAGCAGCTTTGTTTACGTTGTTTACGTCGTTAGAAGATACATGTAGACTTTAGGCGTAAAAGATACAACGGAAATAATAGGGTATACATATTCATTCTCCATGGCGTTGGCGAATTTATAATTGCGAGGCTGTTTCTACAGCTCTTGAGCCATGCCAAAGCCAGACAAGGAACCAAAAAAAAAGAGAAAAGAATCGAATCACAGACGCCGGGCTATCTATGTCTACACCCTATTCGTATCAAAATCATCGTCGCCATATCATATACCCTGCACTTTCCTGTACGACGGGGGTTTCATCGTCCTCCTGATAACCTTGCCTGCATACGGAGGGATGAGGGAGATGGAGCTGATCGCGACGACGCGCCACAAATATCCCCTGCTATCATGTCAGTCGCCACTGTGTCTTCCCGGCCATCTACATCGATATGAGTACTTACCAGGTGAGGACGAATTCGAGATCAAAATAGCCACCTAGGAAAGGAATCGAACCTAGGTAGAAGAGGAATGTCCCAATAATACATAATATCATCACAAGGTGCCATGTTGTGATCTCAATGGCAACCATGAGGAGCTCGTTGAGCACCAGCACCGTATAACTCACCGCCACCATCCTTTTCCCATCGACCTCGGTTAGTAGTTGTGATAGCCCCTGTATCACACTGCCTTGATATATCGACACCAAAACCCAGACGAAAAAGGTGCGGTAAGACAAGGATCGGCCAGAGGTCAACTCCTTGTACAGTTCGGGATAAAGATTGGCAACATTTTCATTGACGTCCTTGTCTAGCACTAGTGATAGCACCGGAGCTGCCGTGTAAACCGTTGCATAGCCCACGAGAAGCCAATCCTACAGGTAATAAGCACACTGGGGGTCAATGCCGGGAAAGTAGGAGGAAAAGGAAAGAAAAGAGAATATAATACCTTGTAGAGACCCTCGGGTTCAAACTTGATGGCAATGCTATAGACTGTCTGGCACACGGCAATAATGAGGCCGCGATGGATCACAAATTGAGCCAATTTTGCGCTCCGTTTGTAACTGTTACGGCCGTGCCATACAAGCAGCTTGGTAAGATGACAGAAATGATCAATCGAGAAATCTGCGGCCAAGCTAGCTTGTCGGCCTTCTTTGCCCACGATCCCAACCCCCACATCTGCTGCTTGAATCATGGACACGTCGTTGCCACCATCGCCGATACAGCACACCCGCTTCTTGGTGAATTCCTTAATCAATTTGGCAACATCCGCCTTTTGCGTAGGTGAACATCGACACGCTACCACAGTGGGTAGTTTTACGGCCGCTGATATGAATTCGGTGCTAAAGTGCGTGAGGAAGAGCGATAGACTCTCTCCGTCAATAAGTAGGCAGGAATCTGGCTTGCTGCGAAGAAAATCGAGGTGGTCTTGGGCGTTGTCCTTGCGCTTAAGTCTTGCCACGGTGTATATGTACTGGCCTCTGGCTACCAACTTAGAACTCACCGCGACACATCGAGCCGTCTCGACCTTGTCGCCTGTCAACATCCAGATCTTGATGCCAGCATTACGTAAGAGTTCCAGGGATGGCTTGACATCCTTCTGCAGTTTGTCTTCGACACCGGTGACTCCTAATAGCTCTAGGTCATTTTCGAGGAAGCGAGAAATAACGCGCTGCATAGCTGCCTCACGACCATTAATAGCGATGCCAGCATCCTGATGACTATTTGAAAAATCTCGGTACTGATCAATTGAAAGCCGCTTGCGTCCTACGACCAAGGTCCTCAGACCTTCCCGTGCCATGTTTGCTGTCTCCTCATCCAGCCAGTCGTTCGCGGCGACTATAGATCCCATCACTGTGTCAGCACCTTTTTGATAGAACCAGATTTCTCCGGTACTAAGACTAGGTGGGGACCTTTGTTCGCCTTCATCAAACTGCACAATGATACCCATGCGTTTCCCATCAGACGTGAAGGGGAATACATCTAGTATCCGTACCTGTACAACGGTTTTCCCGGAGTCAGTCGATTCCAAGACCATGCTTTTCCGGTCTCGATACTTTAGACGAAGACCGACGGACTCCGTCCAGCGGACTATCGCGATTTCGTCAGGAGACGAAGCCTGGTACGAAGTGATGGTCTGACCGTTTTCTTCTTCTGTGGTCGGAGTGACGTTATGACAAAGTGCCAGCGCTAGTACCACATCTCGCACTCTGGAGCCAATTTCTCTTCGTGTTCGGGTCGCTATCGCTCCAGCAGCAATGTTATGTGTCGATGATGGTGTGACTAATGCCTGACTGCCTGACTTCATACCAAATCCTTGCCGCACATAAGACGCGACCTCGTCCATCGCTTCATTCGCGTATGATACGGTACCAACATGGATTTTTTTCATCTCCATCTCATTTTGCGTCAACGTACCAGTCTTATCGCTAAGCAGGTATTCAATGCGTCCTAGGTCTTCTGGAATCGTGCTGGTTCTTACTACCGCACCACGGATGTCTGTGTCTCGTTGAATGAACCACGAATAAACGCTCTTCCCCATATCTAGATTAACTCGAAGACTAATGGGCACAATGGTGGAGAACAAGACTAAAAAGCGCGTAATTTTAACATACCACACATTTCCTTCAGTGTTGCCAAACCCTTCCAGAGCCACAAGAATAACAGAGAGGGCTAGTGTAAGGGCACACAGTATTTTAGTTAAAGAATTGATCTCATACTCTAATAATCCAGTTTTGGATCGAGAAGGGGCTGTCGATAGAGCCGATCGAGTCTGACGACCAGTATAGACGACAACTGCCATTGTCGTGACCTGCGAGGCAATAATTGTATTCGCCCATGCCGTGTTATCAATTGATAAAGGGGCGGTTTGGCTGGTATCGGCTATGTTCCCGGGAGGGGGGGAATGTTCTGGGACAGGGCCCCTCGATGGGAGGATTTCAACAGTGCCGATGAACTCATTAACTTTCTTGTCCGGCTTTCCACCAATGACTCTCACACGAGTAAACTCCTCTAAAGGGAGTGACTGTGTAAGAGCAGGGGCGACTCGAAGTTTCCAGTCCGTTTCTCCATCAAGTTGGTCGGTCCTGATAAAAGTCTCACCCGATGAACTCCCTTCAGAACCCAGAGAATTGTCTCTAATTCTCACTTCGCTACTCATTATATCCGCGGAACCGTTTTCGCTAGAGTAATCTGTGTCCGTGGCAACCAACAATGAGCTTAGTCCCGCCTCTTGGCTTCGATCCTGTGAGGCTTCCATTGTCGAGCACTGCAAGATGACCATATCCGCAGGTACACGTTGGCCTTTGCCTAGCTTCAAGATATCGCCGACCTTCAAGTCACGGGATTTCTTGCTCACTTCGAGAACTTGGGGTGATGCTTGATTCAATCCTTCACCCTCAATCCGCTCTTCCTCCTCATTAATATCCGATAACCTATCCCGTCGCATAAACTGGCCGGGGTGACGGTTTCTCAGGGATGACGACATGAAATTATTCGCGGACTTGCGGTGTGTGGCGGGTTGAGTTACGCTACCCAAGCTAAGAACTGTATAAGCCTCCGAGTTGGCTTCGTTATCTCTTCGACGTCTCTCGATGTCATCATATGCCTCCTTTCCCATGGTAATAACGAGGACAAAAGCCAACGGGGCAATATACGTCGATAGATAACCTATCCGTAGAGCTGGGATAGCCTGAGACAATGCAACTAGTAAAAAGTAGAGATTGAAGAAGAAGGAGAACTCGTTGTAAAGAGTAACAGGAAGAAAGGTGAATGCAGTATACTTGGCATTGGAAACCAGATTCGGCGGGTAGCGGGTTGTCTGCGCCGAACCTACGGCAACGACTCTAGAGGCTGATGGGTCGTCTAGCTCTTGGTCAACGCCATCGTCATTGTCGTCGTCGCCGCCGCCGCCATCCTGCCGGCGCGCGCTGTGACTGGACATAAAGGCGGGGATTCTCAGATTCGAGCGTATCTGGGTGAGCGCATGGAGACGACCTGCGGTGGAGCGTTGTCGTGGACGAGCATGTTGTTCCCGTAAAAGAGGGGCATCATCGCCGACAGTTGCACTCCCGTCTGAGTAGCGCTGGTCTTGGGCCTCGTCATCCGCCAGAGCCGGGGAATCCTCACTACCCATCCCATCATGACGGCCAAGCTCGCCATACCCGCGACCTCGTTTAGCGGATCTCCTCAAGCCACTCATTCGAAGATTACGGAGGGCGATAGGTTGAGCTCTCTGTTCGGGTCTCGACGACTCTGCACCCAGGAGTCTGGAGCCATGGGCACTGGGCGACGACGGAGCAGGGTCTAGCTCCTCGAGATCGAGGTCGAGGTCGGCGTCCGAGTCGGGGTCGATCTGAGGAGAATCGGGCGGCTCGGTTGGACGGTAGGGGGATGTGAGCGGCATTCCCGCATCGAAGTCATGCGCCCAGACGACGACGTTGGGGAATATAGAGTGCTCGGGTGGTCCGGATAGGTGGAAATATTGGCCGTTGTAGAGCTGGTAGGTTTAGCTATCGTGTACGTTGGAAACCCGGAGAGGAGCCTGTGCTGCAGCGCGTAAAGATTGAGAAGAGTTTAAGAAAGGGCGCGATCGAGGTTGAAGTCGTTGGTAGTACAATAAACTTATTTACGGGCCGGTTCTCTTTCAAGAAATAACAAACACAAAGATAGACACCCCGATGAGTGAACAGGCGACGGTGGAAACGAGATCGGTGCCTAGGTATGTACATAGGTAGACCTGGATGTGTCCAAAATCTGTATCTCTCTGCCTGCATACGTAGCTGGGAGACTTGGGTGATTACCTAAGGTGAGTACCGTACCACTTAAGTTCCTACATAAGGTACCTACATGGTAGGTAGGTAATTAATTAAGGTGAGGCGGTGCTAAGCCCCTCCCCACCACCCCCACATGGCAGGCGGGTAATGTGAGGGATCAAGCCAGTCTAGATATTTTAGAAGTACCTACACGTTCCTATATGGACTGTACTTGAAGTACATTATGTAGGTAGTCTAGATACCTTCAAGTTATGATTTACAGATAATCACGGATATTTGATCTAGCGTGAGAGAAAATGGTGTCGTTTATATAGACTACGTATAGAGAGATAGGAGCCCGCCATTCAAAGTGCAAGTTACCTAACCTGCCTATGTAGACAGACGTCTCCCGATGCCGCATCAGTCATAGTTGGAATATCTAGTGTATGCAAGCAGTTGCTAGTCCCCTGGACAGAAGAGGGATGTTGAATGGCAAATTAGGTTCGGGGACTGCTAACCACAACACCTGGCAAAATAAGGTATATTGCCCATCACTCAATTGCCTGTGCAATCTCGAGGAGGACCACGGCGCTTCCGATTCATAACAGAGAGCCGGTGACGCAACTGCCATATTGTAGGTCTCTCTCTGTGTGCCATGCTACCGAAACGGTGAGATCATCATCTGTTAAGATGAAACGTCTGACTACTTTCCATCAACCGAGGGCTCGTTACCATTTTGGGAGCGAACAGCCCTCTGATACTGAATGCGGCCTGTTCTTTTCAAATCGTACAAGTATCTGCGCCTACCCTTTCTCACTTTGCAATTCCTGCCGAGCCTAAGTCAGCAATACAACACCATCCTGCCTCTTTGCTCGAACCATCGCCTTGGATCGGGTATTAATGCGCCGCCTCTCATCTTTACCTGCCCAGTTCATCTAGAGGGAGATCCGCCTCATCCCTGCCAACAATCGAGTTTGCAACTCTCCAAACCTGGAGCATGTTGTCCTCAGCTGCGCTGGCAACTAGCCACGGATCGTTAAGGTTCCAACTAAAATCAGCCAGATGGTTTGTGTGGCCACCGTGCATGAATAGACTACAAAAGTCATTAATTAGCCTGTCATGAGGGAGGGAGGGTCATGTAGTTGGTGAAACGTACAGTTCGGGAGGTCCATCCTCTTGGTCGTCCGGCTGCTGCTCTTCACCCACTCGGCTGAGGTCCCAGAATATAATCCGCCGATCATAGCTAGCGCTTCCAAGGATCCCGGCCTCGTGGGGGTGCCAAGAGAGCGAGGTAACGGCGTCCTGGTGGCCTTCGAGAGTATGCACCTTTTCTTTAACGTTGCGCAAATCCCAAATTCCGATGGTCTTATCTGCTGATGCAGTAGCTACCAAAACCTCAGTGGACGGGTTAAAAGCTAGAGCATTGATAGCGTCACTGTGACCATTTTTTGCAACCAATGACGATTGAGAATCGGATGATTGTCTGACGTCCAGGATCTGCAGAGTAAGATCATCCGAGACGCTGCCAATAAAGTGGCGGGATATAGGGTGATATTGAACATCGTTCACAATGTTAGAGTGATGTGTGAAGCGGCGGGAAGGATTTAACGTGCTCTTGCTGCCTTGGAGTGACTGAAGATCCCTAGAGACAGCATTCAGCATGTGAAGATCTGAGTCTGGTGAGCATAAGGGATGTGGGAACATACCACAGGCAAACCGTCTGATCTTCACTTCCCGATGCCAGTGAGCCCTCTGCGTGGGGACTCCAATCGAGACCAAAGCCCTCTTGGCTATGTCCTTGTAGCTTAATCTGAGGGCTGACCTGGCCATTTGGCTCCGAGCTGTGCTTGGTTCGGTCGAAGATG
Source organism: Xylaria sp. FL1777 (assembly GCA_022578965.1). Classification (NCBI taxonomy): domain Eukaryota; kingdom Fungi; phylum Ascomycota; class Sordariomycetes; order Xylariales; family Xylariaceae; genus Xylaria; species Xylaria sp. FL1777. Next base: position 15,965 of record MU400571.1, on the reverse strand, counting down.
AGAATAGAGCCATCAACTGCGAGAGTGGCAATCAGGTCGGGATTCTGGGGACAGTAGCGGGCCTTGTTAACCTCGCCTGGATGGTCGATCTTTTGCACAACTTTGAATGTCATTGCAGCTGTGTCGACGGAGGCAGAGGCCTTGCCGTAGCCACCGATCTCGCCCCGGTCTTCATCGTAATCGCGCGCATTAGGGCGAATGTTCTTGGGGACCTCGACCTCTGCTATTTGAACGTGATTGGGTTTTTCATCCGAAGTGTGGGTTCCAATCAGCATGCGGTGAATTCGGCAGTCCTTGCCTTCGGGCTCCTTAACATCCGGAAACCACTGGACGGTAAGAGTAGGCCAAGGCAAGGCGTGGCTGTTGAAGGAGTTGGTATGTGGTCGCAAAGGTCCCAAAGCCAACCACCGCCGGGAGGACAAGACGCTTACCTTAAGATCATGTCGTATAGGAAGGGTGAGTTCTTCTTCCACGTCTTATACTCTGGCGCCGTGGTCAATGGATGCGATAGGAGGTCGGAAGATTATGTGACAGTACCTTCGTTAACCAATCTCTGCTCCTCATCTTCGCCGTATTCCTGGCCATTTGATTCCACTGGCGATGCGCCAAGTCAGTATGTAGCCGTTCAAGTATAACGATGTGGACCTACGGTCAAAATCGTCGGCAACGGGAGCGGGCGCCATGATGAACAAAGAGGATATTGCTACCTCTTAACTCAAGAGGGTCCGAGTAGTCTTAAGTAGAGATAGTAGAGACAGTAGAGGGAATAGAAAATAGAGAATAGATAGAAAAGGCTAGAGTGGGCGTAGTGGAAGTAAATACGACGTCTACTGATTGACGTTCGTAGAAGTTTGCAAACAGGAAGTGGCGGGCGCACGACATAGGGACCTAGAGGTAAAAGATATGATCTGGAGGTTGACGCGGTTCGCGTAAAGTGGTTGTTGCCCTTCAGAGGGAAACCAATCAGATCGACAGTAGCGGGGGTAGCTAGTATATGTGCCTGCGTGTACCTACTTAAGTACCTACCTGGTAAACTAAGGTCACTGGGTAGGTACTACTTACTTAGGATAAAATAAATTTGAAATAAACGTAGAAGATACCTATGTATTTCATTCACTCATTCTCTTTATTATTAGCCTTGTTGTAATTTCGATCTGTTTACGTATAATATAGTTTTAACCTCTTTAAATATTTAGAACTCCCTATCTGTAGGTACATAGCCGCTCAGGTGGTAGATAGCCCACCCCCACACTTCTAGTCATGTCTTACATAAGTGCTCTAGACTACATACTTAGTAGGTACCTAGGATAAGTAGATAAATCATTTGACTTACCCTGAAGAAGTCGGGCGCATCGTGTTGTTCGACTCCCAGGTGCCCTGTTCAGCTACCTCGGCGTAGTGTGTCTTTCCTTTTCATGTTCGCTTCGGTACACATATTTTGCGACCTGAATCCCCTTTGTGAGAGCAGAGAAGAAACGAGCTTTGTACGCCTGCCTCGACGCCCACGCCCACGCCCACGCCCACGCCTGCTCCCATCGCATACGGAAATTGTTGTTCGTTTTGGATGCACCGGCTTTTCCCCATCTCTTGTCGTCTAAAGTAGACAAACTCGAATCGGCGCAGGTCTTTGTTTCGAGCCACTGTGACGCTGTCGCATGTATAAACGCCTCCTAGCCGAGCTAGCAGACCTGTACCGACCACGTCCATAAGCACGACCGCCGCAACCATGGGGTTCGTCTTGATACCTCCCCTCCCCCTCCTCCATCCTGCCTGTGTCCTGTGTACCTCTGGTTGTTAACTAATCTCCCATAGAGTTCCTAAATTCTTCCGATGGCTCTCCGAGCGCTATCCCGCCATATCTCAGCTCATTGCCGAGAATCGAATACCTGAATTCGACAACCTCTACGTGCGCCAGCCCTGCCCTCTGCACTTCCGCCCCCGTCTCGATTCGCCCTCCCTGCTGACCTATGTAGTTGGACATGAATGGCATTATCCACAACTGTACTCACAAAGACTCCTCTGATGCCTCCTTTCGACTTAGCGAAGAGGAGATGTTCATCCGTATATTCAACTATATCGAACATCTCTTCGGCAAGATCAAGCCCAAGAAGCTCTTCTTCATGGCCATTGATGGTGTTGCCCCAAGAGCCAAGATGAATCAGCAGAGAGCCCGCCGCTTTCGCACCGCCCTTGATGCTGAGCAGGCCCGTGATAAGGCCATCCGAGAGGGCCAGGAGCTGCCCAAAGAGGATCCCTTCGACAGCAATTGCATCACCCCTGGCACCGAGTTCATGGCTAAGCTCACCCGCCAGCTCAAATACTTCATCAACAAGAAGATATCCGAGGACTCGGATTGGCAGGGCTGTGACATCGTTCTATCTGGTCACGAGGTTCCCGGCGAGGGCGAGCATAAGATCATGGAATATATAAGGAATGCCAAGGCGCAACCCGACTATCATCCCAATGTCCGCCATTGCCTTTACGGCCTCGATGCCGATCTCATCATGCTGGGCCTCTTAAGTCACGATCCACATTTCTGTCTACTCCGAGAAGAGGTAACGTTTGGCCGTGCTTCGAAGACCAAGTCAAAGGAGCTGGAGCATCAAAATTTCTATCTTCTACATCTTTGCATTGTTCGTGAATATCTCGAACTAGAATTCCAGGAATTGAAAAAGGATGGCGCCTTGAAGATCTCTTTTGATATGGAAAGGATTATAGACGATTTCATCCTCATGGCCTTCTTTGTTGGGAATGACTTTCTTCCGAATCTCCCGTATCTCCACATTAATGAAGGGGCGTTGGCAACTATGTTTCGTATTTATAAACAGGTTCTTCCTCAATGCGAAGGATACATCAACGAGGAGGGCGTTATTAACTTGCCTCGACTAAAACTACTACTCGACGAGTTGTCCAAGGAGGAATATCGACACTTTGAACACGAATATTCGGACTCGAAATGGCTCAGAAGTAAACAATTGGCAGACACCGATGGGCACGAGTCCGCTAAGGTGAAGGGGAAGCTGGTGGTGACGAGTTCACAGAAGGAACTCTGGAAACAGATTCGCAAGTTCGTAACTAAACGATCTCGCGGCTTTCTAAATCTAGGCCATGACTTAGTGGCAGCGGACCGCAAGTTCGTACAGGATGCTGCAGAGAACTTGCATATAGAGTGGCATACCGTCCAAAATGAAGATGGCCAAAGAGACGTACTTCTAGAAATTCCCTCAAAGCCAGGAATACATAATCAGGAGGCGGAGCAAGAGGATGAAGACGATGACGACGATGAGGAGGGACACCTCGCCTTACTTCGGGTGGTGAAGCGTTATGACAATGCCCAAGTTGTCGACCTATCGGTGGAAGAGGCCCGGGCGACTTTACAACGTAAATACGAGGAAAAGTTTAAGGAGTGGAAGGACACATACTACGAGGAGAAGTTTCACTGGCCAGCCGACGTCAGTGAGTCGGAACTAGTGAAGCTGAGCGAAAATTATGTTCAGGGTTTGCAATGGGTTTTATATTATTACTATCGTGGAGTGGCCTCATGGCCGTGGTTCTATGGCTATCATTACTCTCCTATGACTTCGGGTAAGCGGCTAAAGCAGTCGTATTCGCGTTCAAATTCACGACTAATTCGTCATTATAGATATTTCAAAAGGCTTTAGTGCTGATCTCAACTTCAAACTTGGCCAACCTTTTCGGCCATTCGAGCAGCTAATGGGCGTTTTACCTGATAGAAGCAAAAAAATCGTGCCATCGGTATACCATGAGCTTATGACGAGTCCTAAGTCTCCCATCATCGACTTCTATCCGAGAGACTTTGAATTGGACATGAATGGGAAGAAGATGGAATGGGAGGCTGTTGTTAAAATCCCCTTCATTGAAGAGGATCGGCTCCTCTCTGCTATGGCTCCTTGCAATGAGCTTCTTTCCCCAGAAGAGAAGGCCCGTAACAGCTTTGGCGTGTCACTCAAATTCACTTACGACCCAAACCTAAATTTCACGTATCCTTCGTCGATGGTTGGTATTTTCCCAGATATCCCAAACTGTCGGTGTGTCGAGAATATTTTCGACCTCCCTGTGGCTGAAGGGTTAGATCTATATGTAGGTCTCTTGGAAGAAGCCAAAATAGGTGTCGCCGCACTGGCTGGTTTCCCCAGTCTTGCAACCCTCCCGTACAACGCAACACTTGGGTTTCATGGGGTAAATGTCTTTCAGCAAGAAAGCCGCAACGAGAGCATGGTAGTTACTTTGTCTGACGTAGAGACTCGCTGCAAAATAGAGTTGGCAAAAGCTAAACTAGGTCAGATATGCCACGTCGGCTACCCTTTTTTACAGGAAGCTAGAATTACTCGGGTCTCTGACGAACTATTTGACTATACACTCGATCCAAATAGTCCAGGCCAGGTTATTGAGAATCACCATTCAGGTAGAGATGTCGAAGAGTGGAACAAGAAGGCCTCGCGCATTGAGAACTTTTACGGCAAGCGACTAGGGATTATTATTGGCTCTGTCGAGTCCTTAATTCACGTTGAGATGCTCAAAGGTCTGGTCAAGACGCACGATGGAGCCACCATTAAGTCTTACGGCCCTATACCCGGCATGGAAACCGATTATGCATTGCAGGTCATTGTCGATGAAGTCGTCAGTCCCGACGAGCGGTTCATTGAACGTGCTGCTATCCCTATCGAGGAGGAGTTTCCCACTGGGACTCATGCTTTCTTCCTGGGTGATTTTGCTTATGGGCGTCCCCTCGAAGTTATCGGGCATGCTGACAACAAGGCTGAAATCATTGTGTCGGTTACGGCCAGAGAACCGGACTTTGCTCGGCAGATCATCCATCGTGCAGAACAGCGAAGCGGCTACAAGCCATCCTATGCTGTGGCCAAAGATCTAGGCCTTCACCCGCTAATTCTAAGCAAGATCACATCATCATTTCATGTTTACACCGTAGGTGGGAACATGAAAGTCAACCTGGGATTGAACCTCAAGTTTGAAGGAAGAAAACAGAAGGTTTTGGGCTACTCCCGGAAGTCGAATTCAGGTTGGGAATTCAGCCCTGCCGCGATCGTTTTGCTAATTACGTACATGACTCAATTCCCCGACTTCTTCGCCGCAATCTTACGGAATCCTTCGGGAAGTGAATTGAGTGACACAGATCTTTGGCCAGACCCTGATGTCGCGAGCGCCAAAGTCAAGGAAATTGGTGCTTGGCTTAAGACGATTGAAACGAGCAAATTTGAGCGAGTGCCGCTCGACGCTCAACAACTAGATTCAGGAGTCGTAATGGAACTTCAAGGAGGAGCAGACGCTCTAGGGAATTCCAATACCAAGACTAACCGTAAGAAAATGACCGGTGTTCCTCGATCTGCTCTCCTACACCCAAAGGATTCAGAACAAAGACTTGGCCACCAGACATATAGTCTTGGAGATCGGGTAGTTTACGTGCAGGCTTCCGGCAAGGTTCCCATTGCTTCCAGAGGAACAGTCGTCGGGGTTAGTACAGTGGGTAACCATCATATGCTTGACATCCTCTGGGACAACGCTTTCATGAACGGCACTACGCTAAATGGACGTTGCGATGCGTTCCGTGGACAGACAGTTTCGGCCAATTCGGTACTTAATGTGTCACAAAAACAAGTGATTACAGACTCCAAATCCAGCATGGAAAGACGACCTGTGCAGGCACCTCTCATAGCACATAAATATGGTGCATCGACTGGGCCACAACTGAGGGATGCTGCGGCTCCTGGGCCCCTTAGGGGAAGTTGGCGCGGGGCTGTCAACGGCGGCAACCGTCACGTCACAAATGGGCGAGGCGGCCCGTCACAGCGAGGGCTCGGAAATTCAGTGCCTCATCTTCAGCATAGCAGTCTTGTATACAGACCGCACCCGGACGGACATGGACCTGCTACTAATGGACAAGAAGGCACGGCCTCTAGAAACCGTCAATTTCACCAGGCCCATAACGCCGTCACGCCATCTGTTAGACCAGAGTCTTACAACGGTGCGCAGGGAGAGCAACCAGTCAGCCATAGTGGCCGTGGTGGTAGAGGCGGAAGAGGCGGAAGAAGCGGAGGAGTTAACAGAGGCGAGCCTTTTATTCTTGATGCCAGAATTGAAATGGGACAGTTTCCCAGTGTGCCCGTTAGTAACGGTCAGAATCGGCAGTCCTATAATGCCGTCCCGCCACCTGGTGGACTAGATTCCCGTGGTGGTGGGCGCGGTCGAGCGCGTGGCCGAGGACATAGGGGCCGAGGACGGGGAGCTCGAGGAGGCAATACTGCGATCGAGTGAGAGATGTATAATAAAGTATATGAACTGTATAGCTCACAGGTTATAAGGGACAAGGTATACGAGATAAGATCATTTCTCCGCGCTCGAATGTAATGAATGGTCTCTTTGGAGGGACAGACGGTGTTGGACTTGCAGATGATGCGAAATATAAAATCATTATAACCCGAGTTAGAGAGCACTTCACACTTCTCGGGAACCCGCGGTAGTGAATTACTTGATTAAGCCTGTGTTCCCACATGCTAGACATCGCTCAGAGCTAGTGTAGCCTAGTGCTTTGTCGTTGTAGAAAGTAACTATGCTAACTTTGACGTTAAGATAAAAGCCGAGACATGATATAAGAATCAAAGGTTTTATGATGATGCATTCAATGTTGTTAAACTAACTCGTTGTTCAAAATAAAGTCAGACACGGCCCTTCTATACCAGGTGCGACGAATATTAGACGAGTGATAATGGTTCGATACAAAGTACTATATCTATATACGTAGTTCCATCGAAGGACATTCCGATTTCAACCGCGGTGGACGAGACACGCTATTTTTACTCGATTTCCAGAGGTAGAAGAAGTATCCAAACAGCTCAAGCTGTGTTTTCTTACTTGAGAATACTAAATGGTATATATATATATGCCCCTCTTAAAGTATCTACTTTGAATCATATGACAAATTTTTGCTTCCGTGAACTTCTCTTACCTAAAACAGCTTACTAATACTGAATGATATACATATATACTCCTCTGAGGCATTAACTTTAAGTTATACTGTAGATATTTGCTTCTATCTACTACTAAGGTACCGGTTCTAAGGGAAATATGCTTCGACTTCTTGTATAAGACCTGAATGATAAACAATAGGTATGTAGATAGCTCTATGGGCCGTTGTGCGAGAACAGTATCGTATTATCTACCATAGTAGCTAGGTAATTTGACCATTCCTTTGTGATGCCCCCTAAGCCCTCTGCCCCCCTTCTTTCACGACAAGCGGTTAAAGGATCTCGCGTCATTTCTGAGTCGACGAGGCCGCTATTTATCTCCTATGATATTTGACTACAAGGATCTAACCTCCCATCAAGGTTTCCTTGCCTAAACACTGCAACCGATGGAAGAGCTAGGCTTCGAGATAGGAAGGTGGGATACTATCGGCGGCAGTGACGACGACGAAGACGAGGATCAGTGAAGCTAAACTTCGCTGTTTTTCGTTATAAATCGAAGTCTCATTGCGAGACAGTGGCTGCAAGGCATATGTATTATTATAATTATTATCCTAGTCTGAGTAAATGGACTGCGAAAGCGACAGGATGTGCTCACGATACCGAGGATTCATCTCTCAGGGGCTACCCCAGATGTCGGTATACAAAATAGTAATTTAGCAGAGTCTAGCGAACGTGGAATCACAGCCTAGCGGACGTGGTTTTATTGTCACACTCACTATCTTGGACGTGTGATGGTGACTCGCTGAAGCTTATTAGTGATCCGGATTGTCCGTTCTACTTAAGAGCGCCATCATGTCTCCCCCCCTTACAACCTCACATCCCTCCTTGGGCACGATTCCCCGTTTTGGTCTGCTGCACAGTCGCCATCATGACTTGATGTGGGTGTACTTACCCCTCCCCCACGACCGCCTAGTACGTGACGGCTAAGAGTGAGTGAGAAGCGTCCACACCCGAAGTGCGGCCTGAAGCTAAAGAGAAACGAAGAGCTGTCCTAGGGAGCCAAATAAAGCCGTAACGCACCGCCATCCCTCGAAACCAGAGCCAGACAGCCAGCCAGCCACCCAACCCGCCCTGACTCCTCAAATCATCCATCAGGGTCATTTTGAGCCTGCCACCCATGTGACTATCTTTAAAGGGTAAAGAAAAGGGGATAAGGTGGGGTCGATGCGGTAACGGTTCTTTTGCACAGGGAATGACGGTATCAGAACACAGGAACAAGATATAAAAACATGAACTGAGAATAGGAATAGAAGATACGCAAGAGGGGAAGGTAGTGGGAAAAGTAATGCGAGAAGAAAACAGGTGATAAAAAAGTGCCATGATAGAAAAACGAGATACGAGAACTCAAGACATCAAACTTTGGGGGAAGATCAGGAACACAACCCAAACACTTCCCTTTCACTCCCTGCGCTATGCCGCCGTTCAAGCCCAGTCCTGCAACAAATTTCCAGTCATGTACAAGTATGTCCGTCCGTCTAGGTCGAAGTGCTAAAGTGTATGCCAGGTGCTTGTTGTGAAAGATGCACGTAAAGGCCCGCGATGCCATCAAACCGCCTATTTACCCCCCTTACCGTGTCCATGCCGGACGAGGCCACTGCCATTTTTTTTTCTCTTTCCAACTCCCACTAAAACATCCCATTGCAATTCAGTTTGAGACTCATCCATGTTGTCGATGTTTTGTGTTCCAGGTGTCCAACCCCGTGTCCGCGGGAGTGTGCCAAACAGAATCACATCTTTTTTTCACATATTTCAACAAGTGGCCTGCGAAATGCCCTCACGAAATAAGGCCATCTATCATTATGAACGGCTCCAAGGCCCACCATTTCGAACACATTTATTACGACAGTCGAGAGCAGTCACTCCATAATGTGCCCAGCTAGCTGTTTAAGCGGGCGACTTGCTTGGAGGAGCGCCAGCACCATTCTGACGAGCATCGCCTCCGCTCACAGAAAGTCCTCCCATACCGGAGGACAGGAACGCGAAGGGGTCGTTCTCCGATTGTCCCGCATAGAAGTTGCTGTTATTGTTGCTGGCGTTTGATGGGCCTGCTGAGGCAGGACCATTGCCAGCAGCTTGGAAAGCAGCCTCGGCAGCACGACTGTCAAACGGAGCGGTCGAGTGAGATCCTGGGGCTGGGCCAAAGTGTGTATTGAGTGACGGGTAGGGGGTGGCGCCTCCGCCAATGCCGGACGGCAGAGCATACGTACTAGGCGGACCTCCAAAATGTTGACCATAGCCACCAGAAGCCCCAAAAGGCGCCCCGGCCGAGGCAAAAGGCCCAGGGCCTGGTGTGCCAGCCATGGAGCCTGATCCCATCCCGTAGTTGGAACCACCATCCATGGGCGACGGATAGCCCGAATCAGCCACCATGGCAGCGCCGGCGCGACTTGAACCACAACGAAGGCAACAGACATTCTTGGCGAAATTGTGATAACCGCAGACTTCGTTGCCGCACTTCCAATCTCCTGCTCGGAATGGAACAGGACCACTGCCTCCCATGCGACCTCCGCCGTGGCCCATATTTCCGTGGTGGCCACCATGGTGAGGGGGCGCCATCATAGCCGGTGGCCCATAGCCATAGCCGTAACCCATGTCACCCTGAGGCCCAGCATTCATTGCAGGGTACGAGCATCGAAAGCAGGCTGTTCGTCGCTGAAAGTTGGAGAAACCGCAGGAGGGACAGGTCCAATCACCAGGACGTGGTCGATTCTTGCTTGGGGGAAACGGCGTGAGGACTTCGGCAGCGCGATCTAACACGCGGCTTGAAGAGGGAGAAACTTCAATAGCTTTCTCATTGAGGGCGCGTCCATTCATGCATAAACTCTCGGCCGCCTTTGAACTAGCATGATCAGTAACACCGTATATTTAACGTTGTTGCGAAGGGAGTGATGAAAGAAAAGGGGCGCGTAGCTCAAGGGGGGAGTGGGGAAACCAAGCCATGCGCGCTGCAGACCGGTCTCGGAGACACTGACCTCTTCATGGGATGAGAAGACAGCAAAACCGGTGCCCGTAGGCTTGTGCTGTTCGGGAGTGCGTAAGGTCCAGAAAGCAATAGGGCGACCGCCAAATTGAGTGAACCAGCTCTCCAGCTCTGATTGAGTGGTATCATGAGGCAGACCAGACATGTGCAAAACCTTGCTCCTCTCCGACAAAAAGGCGCGCACATCGGCACGAGCATCCATGGGGCGGCTCAAGACATCGGGATGCTCCTGAAGCGGTTGAGATTTTCTAATCAGGCCACGAAGAACGCGAGCGAGCGTCACAGCCTCTTCCATGGCACGCCTTGGCGAAGCAGGGGCCAATGCTTGCAGGTGGAAGGGCAGATTGTGCTTAATGGGGGCACTTGACTGAACTGGTTCAACTTCGAGGGCGGCACATATGTTGGAGAGCATGGATGGGCCAAAGGGTAGAGACTCGGGATGGTGTTGCTGCCAACGCTGGTACTCGGTTCGCAGATCGAAGGTGCGAGAGTGTTGCAAGTAGGGAGGGAGCACAACGGCTTTGTCGCGGGCTTCGCGAGGCAGTTGCACACGCAGATCCCAGGCGTCAAGGGTGACGAAGACGAAGTCGAGGTTCTGGGAGGTCAGATGCTCGGAAGCGAAGGCATCGAAGCGGTTGATTGCGTCTCGGAAGGTGCCGGCATTTCGCACATGCTCCCATGTCAAAGTCGTGAGGCTGGCTATAGTGGAGAAAGTGCATCAGCAGTCGGCCTACCAAGTTCGCGTCTTCGTCGTCGACCTGGGCCGTCGAAACAAGGCAACTCACTACAAAGAGGGGTGATGGGCGTGTTGATGGGCTTGACGAGCACACTTTCGCGGTGTATCTATGATACAAGAGTCTCCAGGTCAGCCACACACGGATTTATCCACCTGTAAGAGATTGAAGAGGAGAGTGCGGCATACCTCGTCGAGCGACTTGGAATCGAGCAGGATCCAGCCAAGCTCGATGACTTCGGCAGAGTCCTTGGTTACGTAGACGCCATGTTCGTCGCACGTGGTCGCAACATGAATAACGACGTATCGCTCGGCATGAGACGATGGCGTCTGTTGACTCGACATGTTCGGAGCAAGCGGTATTTGTATTTGGAGCTGCCTGTATAGAAATACGGATAATGATAGGACTAAAAAACCGGTTGTGCTCGGGACGGTGAAATGCAAGCGAAGCCGGTACTGCAAAGGCCGGTACTACAAGGGGCGGTATTCGATGTTCTGTGGCCGCGAGGTCGAGACAAGCAGATAAAGAACTAGAATAGACTGTTGAGCGTTAGAGGTGATAGCGTGAGAGAATAAGACGAGCAAAAAAACGACATCACAGTAAAATGATAATCTCGGTTGGGCGGGACGAGCAAGGGCATCTACAAGGTACCTAATAGTGCTCGCTGCAGTATGTGTCGGTGTCTTCTCCTCTTCCTCCTTTCTCACTCTTTACTTCTTCTAAGTTTCCTTCTTCCTTTCTTGGAGAACGAGCGACTGACCTCGACATGCACTCAGAACGAGAAAACGAGAGAGCCAAAAGCAGGGGTTTCTGGAGGGGAAAGATAAAACGAGAAAAATAAATAAAAAGGGAGGGGGGAAGAGGCCGTGTGAGCGGCGTAATCAGTATTTCGAGCTCGGAGCTCAGGGGCAGAGGATTAGAAGATGGTACGGGTTGGGATCTGCAAGGCACTGATGCTTGTCTCCCCTTAAACAACGACAACGACGACGACGACGAAGGGTGCGATGGGATCGGCTGGATAGGAGAGACGGAGACGATAGAGAGGATGGAGATGAGACGGGGTCGTTGACGGGCGAGGGCGACGGTTAGGTGGAAGCTGGAACGACGCGGGTTCGAGTGAAGAAGAGCCCCCGGGTACAATTGTCGGTTGTAGAAACACGGACAGGTGCACTACCTAGAGAAATGCGATGCTTGTTGGTTTTTTTGAGGGTGGTCTGCTTTTGCAAGCTAGCCATGAGCAAAAGAGCTACATATGTACGTAGTACCTAGACTAGCGCAGGTTGACTTGTACGCCAGCCGCTGCCAGCCCTCTTCTGACTGGCTGAGGAGACCCCATTAAGTCTGGCTCTCCACTGAAGAAAGAGTTGCTGCCCTTTCCAGCATGCCCGTGAGACTAGAATATTAGGCTACATGGAGTAGGTATATGTAGATAGGTACCTACCTCTAACTCCACTCGCACATACTTATACATATGTATATATGCATGTAAAAAAAAAAAAAAAAAACAATAAACAAAAACAAAACAAAAGACAGCTATATACAATTGAAGCTCTGTTATATTATCGATGACTACTAGGTATATACCTGGGCATGTAGATAGATAGATAGATATATAGATAGGTACATACATATCTGTATTGTATGTACATACGTGCAGGTGCCCTAAGAATCTTCCAAGTACGTATGTAGATAGATACCTACCTAGGTAGGTACCTACGTAGGATGTATACAGGTTGCCAGTACACGTATCCAGAACGTACAGTACCTAATACACATGCAGGTACTGTAGGTATAGCCGCTTGCTGTCAAGCATGCTCCTTGCCTACCTACCTACATAGGTAGTACATGTATGTAGGTACGTTCATACATACATGATGAGTGAGGGAACCTCCGTCCTGGATTAGATGGTGCAATATTTTGTAACTCTCCTAGGCTCCTTAGCCCAACCTCACAATTCCAAGATGCTGCGCTACTGCTTCAATGCGACAAAGCTCCTCCGGTACGAGTCTGCTGCCCGCCTCTTTCACCAAGCCTACCATCTAGGGAGGCGAGGCGCTCCTCGACCAGGCAACTACGGGAATTATCCTATTGCGCAAGTCATTTTTGTGCATAACACATAATAACACTCAAGTAATTATATCCAAACTTGAATAAGCCAAAGTCACCGAAGTCCATTCCGCACAACTCGTCTACACCCTTATCATAACGTATGAGACACCAGTCCAGTGAATCTAAAGAAAGAAAGAAGAACGAACAAGAAGAAGGATGGCGAAATTTCTGCTTTTGCTCCAGAGCAACCGATGCCCTTTTCTCTCGAGGGTGGTCCATTAGGTTACCAAGTGAGTGAAACATATGTGGCCACGTTTCATCACTATCGAATTCGACGGCTGACCTTGAGATAGATTATGGTGGAAGAAGGGTACGCCTGGCCGGGTACCACGGTAGTAGCCTCGTATAGCACAGTTGTACCTACGGAGCGATCGGCTGTCGTAGAACTCCCAACATAGGGACCGATGCTATGGCCTGGCCGTATGGCAGAGCGACTGCGCAATGTCATCAACTCCTGTTGCACGGCTCACCCTCACAGGAAAATCCCCTGTCGGCGTAACGGCAAAGATATCATCTTAGTTTTATGCTTAATCTTCCCACGCGACGTGCTCAACAACGCCGTCGAGGTTTATGGAATGGCGGAAACATTAGCAAGTATTCCCATAACAGACGTCTGACTACTAACAATGTATCGGTGGAATAGGGTGCACTCTCTTGCCTTTCCTATCAATGCAACTCTAGAACGTTGGTTGCGACAGAGGGCAGACGAGGTTACGTTGTCGCCTGACAGACAAATGATAAAGAATTGAATCAACAACGAAAGAATAAATTCGCTATTCGCCAACACCCCTAAGCCAGCTGTGACGTAGTGTATGCCAAGCAGTCTACCTCAACCCTCAGAATATCAAAATCGATGGCGCTTGTTGCTGGTGTTGCTACGTATCTAGAGATGCAAACTACTCAGCCTTGCGACATATTGACATGGGAATTATTTCTTTTCTAAAAGCCTCCAAGAGTTCTAAACCTAACAGCCGCTAGCTGGTCGGTGTTCGAAATATCGTCTCCTACACCAACACACAAACTTCAGATCTGAGTGCAGTTGCTAAAGTGTTCAGCAACACCTTAGGTGAATCAAGGTACAAAGCCGGAATTTGCTAACGCCCCGGTTCTACACATAGCAACCTCGGCTTTATGAAAACAACAAGAACAACAACAAAGTGCCGAAGCTGCGGGCTATTCGGAGGTCTTGGATGAGTTGTGCACTATGTCTAAGGCCGGTCTCCTCAAAGCTGGTAAAGCGAGTAAGTCAACGTCTCTCCAAAATCCTCTGGTTATGAATCACTGTATCCAGGTAGGAGAAGAAGAAGAAGATCATGATGATTTCGCTAGCTTCGAGGGTTAAAACCCACGTGGCCCAGACTTATTGTGGCTACCTAGGCAATGTAGAATGATCCCCAGCTGGAGTTATAGAAGAGAAATTACTTAGTGGGTTAGTGCCCTATGACGTCAAGGGACAGGCAGTCTCAACCATACCTACGCAGTAAGGTCGGTACTGCGTACCTAGTTTCGTCACCATAGGAGGTACATTGTACCTATGTACGTACCATTGACGTGTGCACTGAGACAACTTTGGCCTTGATTTCTCGTCTTGTAGGAACATCACCCAATCAACGATTGATGGAGGTCACTATGCCGAAATCATAATACCATCTATCTACTGTGTATACACTTCACTTCTTCCTCCCCCTGTACAGGCAGGTAAGTACCTACTCACCATTATAGTGAAAGAGGTATAAAGCTTAACCTCCCCATCTACGGTAGCCCATAGCGAAAAAGTGTGCCAGAACCAAGGCAACCCCACCTAACTCCTTCCACCTACCCCTCGGGTATTCATCTATACCTAGGCAGCTAATAATTTACCTATTTCTTACTTTTTTTATTATGCTTTTTTAATTGCACTACTTTGCATTGTAACATTAGTAAGTATTAAATGTTATATATATTTTAATTTTATTTAATTAAGCTTATTTAAATGCTATATAGCTACTTTAAAAAAAATATCTTTTTAATTGCTATATATAAAGCTAAATATATATATATAATTATAAATAGCTATATTTGCAAAAATTTGCAGCTATATTATTATAGTTATATATTGCTATATTTATTAATAATATATTTATATAGCTTAATTAAAGCTAATTTTATTTATTATTTATTTTATTAAGTTATTATAAACTAAATTTATTATTTTTTATATTTTAAAATTTTATGCTATTTTTTTTAAATATAATATATTTTTTTTATATATAATTTGCTTTTTTTATATATAACTTGCTTTTTTTATATATAACTTGCTTTTTTTATATATAACTTGCTTTTTTTATATATAATTTGCTTTTTTTATATATAATTTGCATTTTTTGCATATAGTATACTTTTTTTATATATAATATACTTAAAGCATTTATTTTTTTAATATTTATTTATATATTTAATAATATAACATATTTAATAATAATGCTAGTTTTTTTAAAAAATTTTAAGTTTTAAAAATAGTTTATACTACTAAAAATAAGTTTTTTTAAAACTTTAAAAAAATGCTTAAATATTATTTAGTAAATAAAATTTACTATTAATTATTTATAAAAAAGCATAAATAATAAAGTTTAAAAATTAATAAAAAAATTTATAATTAATATTTTTTATATTTTTATAATATAATAATATTTATTTAAAATTAATTAAGATTTTTGCTGTTAGTTTAACTTTAAAAAAATATTTAAAAAAAGCTAAAAATAAAATACAAATTTTAACTTTAATTATACTAAGCAAAAAAAAGCTTATATTTAATATATATTTATTAAAAAAACAAATAAAAAAACATATAAGCAATATTAAATATAAAATAGCAAAAAACTATTTATTAAATATATTATAGCAAATAAAAATATTATAATAAAAGTATGCTTTAATTATTACTATTTAAAAACATTTAAAGCTTGCTTTATTTAAACAAGTATATATTATAAAAGTTTAATTAAGCTTGTTTAAATGCTAATAAGTATATTAAATAACAAATAAAAATAAAAAAAAAAATAAAAAAAAAAACAAAAAAAAACTAATAAAACTACAAAAAAAAAACTAAAAAAACAAGTTATAAAAACAGCTAAATAACTAGTAAAATTAAATTATAAA